>APFE030518068.1:0-10307 GCA_000404065.3 Pinus taeda | reverse complement strand
CTAATACATGACAAAATTCAATGGAAACATTGCAATCCCCCAATCCTAAAATCCTGAAAAACTGATAAGTCTGCTGGATTTTGAATGAAATCTAAAAATTCTACTTTCTCCATATGAAATCCAATGAGGCCGAAGCCACTCTCAAACATCCTGAGTCATTTCATGGTAATGTTAAAAATTTAAGTAAAAGGATGAAAATGAAGATTAAGGAGATGTCACTTTTACTTTAAGAATTTAACATTACCATGAATAGTATATCAATACTAGGGCCTAGATTTGATCATGAAGCTGCCAAAACGCTTGCCAACAACACAAATCACTTGCCAAATGAAAATATTAATGAGCAAACACGCCCTTTTCATACTCGCGCCGAGCTTAGCGAGTCCTGGAAACAGGACACGATTCCCAAAATCGCGACACGACCTCGGATTCGACGAGTCAGAAAAGGACACGACGTGTCATATGATTTGGACACGAATCCGGACCAAATCGTGTCGGATTCGCTGGATTCGGGATTCGAGGGGCCTCTAGGGCGAATCCGGTGACTTAGGGTGTGACAGGGCATGCAAAGTTAATGATATAAAACTCATTAGTAATGTTAAAAGGTAATGTTAAATAGAGTGTATATCTAATGTAAATAGATGTTATATATCATAAGAGTGAGTTGACCAAAAATGACTTGAAAAAAGTTAGGGGGTATATAACGTAAATAAATGTATATTAAAATATATCCATATGTGTGGTTCAAGGAATCAATATTATTTATCTAAAATTGTAATTTTTATATTTAAATCAATATATAAAAGAATATTTTTATATAATAATAAAAATATTTTTTTTTATATTTATTATTACTAATATGAAAGAAGGGGCAGATAAAACATTCTTATTCATTTATTCATTCAATAATACATTTTGTTTGAATTTTCTTTTGTTTTAATCACAATATTGATTTTCTACCTAATGTATGTTTCTCTATGGAGTTAGGATGTTAATTGGATTCTTTTGATATAGCTAATAATGTTGTTAATACTAATAGTTTGGGTTCACATTTGACCTAGGGAAAAATCATTAGACCTTGTTGATATTGGTTTAATATTATTGATAATATGGGAGCTTTTGACATTGTGTCAATTAGGAATTGATCTCATTGATTGATTTTGGATGTACAAAGCCTTTCATGTTGGTGATTATGCTTCTAGTGTGATTCTCATATTAATGATGTTTCATGATATGATAATGATGCACATATTTATTTAGTTGTTACGATAATGACGTTGTATGGTCATGAGGGATTTCATCTGCATAAAGTTGCATAGGAATTATGACGATATAATATGAGGTTTATTGACATGTGGTTCATTTATTATGTGAAGTCATGATATGTTTTTGATGCAAATATGTTGATGGTCTAACTTATGATGGTATTTCATGAGGTGAAGCATGTGATAGTTGCATACAAATTTATGACATGCATGAGCATGCAGTTCGTTATTATTCATAATGTTGCGATTAACAATGATGAATGTTTTCATGATGACATGCAAGACTTGGCATGTGGATTATTTTTTATGATACTATGATGGTATAGCTAATGCATTGGTTGCATGTTGAGGTGTCATGATTGATAGAACTCCACAAATGGGCAAGAGGGCCGGTTTATTTGATGATCTCATGCAAGCCCATACACACGAGGGAGAATAAGTAACACCATATGGGCTGGGGACAAACTCAATCAACACTACATATGCCAGTGGTTCCTTTGTCTTGTGTAGCTCTTGATGGATAGCTCTTGAAGGGCTATGGGACCATCTGAGGAGGCCAAGTGCCTGATGTTCTAGGCTAGGTGTCTGTTATTGGATTGGGATGCCAAAGTCTGGTGGGGGTGTAAGGACTTTGAAGCTTGGGGTTGTGTGCCTTAGTGAGTTGTGGAGGGAGTGGGCCAACCTTGCGAGATGCCTGGAGTCATTGAGTACCATACCGAATGCCTGCCTTGGGACAGATGAGGTCTGAGTCGGGCGCGAGCCTTGGGGCCAGCCTTGGACTAGGATATAGACTGGGGAGGCTTATGCCTAGTTCCGAAAGTGGGAAAAAGGAAAGAGATTCCTTGGGATTTCCTGGGGGTTGTGAAACTTTCGATGCTTGCTATTTATACTAGTTCAGCAAAGGATGTCAGCGACATGAAGTAATAAATAACAAAATAAAATGTTAAATACTTCAACTTAACTTCGGGACGAAGTTCCTTAAAGTGGGGGGGCAGTATGTAATGTCCCTTAATAATAAATAATAAATAATAAATAGTAATAATAATAATATAATTATATATGAAATCAAAAATAAAATGTAAACAATAATATAAAAATAGTATAGTAAATAAATAATAAGTAATAATAAAATAATAAATAACAATACTAAAACTCTAAATAAATATAGATAGAAATAAAACAAGAAAGCAATTAAAATCGATAAAGCTATCAAAAAGCAAAAACAAAAGAATAAAACAAGAAACCAATAAAGTTGCATGTTGACACATGGAGTGTGTGCATGTGGTTCTCCTTCCAAGGTTTGCTCTATTTAATAGACGGTGAGGAAGATAAGAGGCATTCCATCATTCCATGATTCCATCATCCATTCTCTTGGAAGAATAGTGTTGTGAGACAAAGGATCCCTGGCAGTAGTACGTTGATTGAGGGCTCGAGGCTAGCCAGTTGTAGCAAGATTTTGTGCAATGGAGCCTACGGTTGGGTGGAGAGTCATAGCCAAGACTTTGTTGCAGTTAGCAAAATTCAACTAGCATTCAACCCTGAAATCACAAGTGAGAAACATCATCACCACAGGTAAGTTATCACTACTCATATTTTTGTAATTTGATGTTAATTAGTTGATAAATTGCGTGTTGATTATAAATCACATGATTAATCTAATTAATTACATGTTTTTTATTTTGGGGATGTTACAAATAATCAGTTCCAATCTTACTTGATGTTTGCTAAGAACGAAAATGTGAATGAATGCACATCTGCGTGATTCTTTCAAGATTTGTATGTTCATCGTTTTATTCAACGAGATAAAACTGCAAATTGGTTAATGGGAGCATTTATGGCACACCTTTTCGCTTGTAGGCCAGACCTTCAATTTCTTGTGCAAGTTATTTAGGTTATCATTTTTATTTCTGCACATTATTTCATATTGATATTCACTACTTATCCTTTTGTACTTGCAGGCCAGGAACAATTTGAATGGTTGCATTGGAAATTTGACTTCATGTGATCTTGACCATCTAATTAGATAGATTAGGATTTAGTTTTAGTCGTGATTCTTTCTGTTTATTAAAGTAGTTGTACTTCCTTGCATTGTTTGCTTAGGCTTTCCATACGTTAGTTGCATTTTGCCCTTGTTTTGCACCTTGCATTCATCTCCTTGCATTCTGCATTTTCCTTTCATTTGAGTTTTGTTTTTTGCATCTCTTTTACAAGTTTGTACTAAATAAGGTTTTGTGTGAAAGTTGTCTTGTTTGGCTCTAAAGTAATGTGGCAAAAGATTAAAGAGGGCACTGTGACGACTGACAATGCTTGGTTAACTTTTAATCCCCTTCTTTGTTTGGGCCTAAATATCTTAAGAGTCCATGATGCTTAGACGGAAAATATGACTCATTCCGAATGAAAGCTTTAGTGGAACTATGATGCCTATATCTATTTGGGATCTTCGTTCCTTGAATCCACCATTTATGTAGATTGGATTTTTAATGTGTCAACTCAGTCGAGTAGAGAAGGGAAAGGATAAAACTTAAACAAGAAAACTAATTTCAGAGGTATATACATAAGAGTCTCTACAAAACAACGAACCTCTCTTGCCTATAAAACAAATCGGGATCCCTCTTGTGCTTGTGGCGAAATAAACGTCGATAAAATGACAATGAGCATAAAGTAATAAAATGAATAAGGCGTGAAAGAAGATGAAGGTCTCCTACGTAGAGAGGTAAAGCAAGCAACTTCACCAGGGTATTGAACAAGCCTACTGGCAGTGTAACAATGCTTGTGATTCCTTGAAGTGACTCCGTTGGAGTACTGAACAAACATGCTAGCAGTGAAGCAACATCAAAGATGACACTAAAACTCTGAGCATCTTAAAGTCGTGTAACTCATATGATCCTTCTCGCTAATTGAAACAACTGAGGTTTGACTAGTTTTATGAAAAGTGTTAAACTGACAAGAAGAAAAGGAGAAACTAAATTTATAACTGGGCTAAGTAAGGAAGCTAGGGTGATTTACAGGATGAGACAATACTTCCTAAAGTCTAGACTCATTGAGTATAATTAGACCTAAACAAAGAAGTTGGGGTTCTTCCACTGAATTGCCAAGTGTTGTAGCTACTACAACACCCTCCAAAATTTTTCCTACATTCAAATTTTGGAGCCTCCCTTACGATCCTATCATCTCTCATTTCAAGTCATTAATGTCATTTACGTTCATGTTTTCCAAGTGTTCAAGTCCTTCCTTCAGAAACCTAAAGGTCGAAGCTATTTGCTTTCACATGCCTAGCTCGTGATGCCTTCATAGCGCACTTCTTCTAAGCAAGCCTACCACACTCCCTATTGACAGTCAATGCACACTCTTGGAACTCCAGCACACACACCTCTTGTTGATAGACATTATTCAATTCCCAAAGACAATGACTATGCACACCATGTTGGTAGTGACTACACAATCCTTGTGGATAGTCAATGCGCAATCCTTGTGGATAGTGACAACGCACTTCTTGTTGACAATGAGAGTGCACTTCTCCAAGTCAGTGTTGTCACACTTCTTAGTGGAAGTCAACTCACTCTTGACTCCTATTTTCCCAACATCCACTGAGCACACTCACAAATATTAATTCTAATTGCATGTTTGCTCTAGCTATATAAAGTGTCCAGCCTAGAGTTCATTTGACACTTACCTTTCGCTTTTGAATTCTAAGCACTTTTGGGGCACAAGGAGCATCCCTCACTCTTGGTTACAAATACGCCATCTTCTAGGTGAGTTTCTCAACTATCGTTTTTGCTTTTGAATGTGTTTATTTCACTTGCTTTCGCCTATCTTGTTAAGGACAACATGGCGCACCTTCTAGAGGCAGCCCTGACACACCTTCTAGAGGCAACTCTAGTGCACTTTCTAACATTAGTCGATCCTTTCTATCACAAGAACATGTATTGGAAACACTCCCATGGCATAGTGCACTTTCTCATTGTAGTTGACACGTGTGCCATAAAGACACGCACCCTAACTATCGCACTTGGAGAATAGTGTCATTTTATTGTCATTTCAATATATACATGTTGGTTTTGGGTACGTTGCATATTCTTGTCATGTGCTTGATTGTGTAGGTGTGTGTGAACATGTTTAGGACCTGTTTGTATGCTCTTATCCTCTCCCTCTCATGCCATTGATCTCACACTTAATCAATTTTAAAGTTCTTCCTTGTCCTCACATCATGCACAAGTTATGAGCACATTTAACTTCCAGCCAAGTGATGAGCACATTGCGCACTGCTATGCTTCAGTGATGAGACCCTTACCTCTTGAATTTGCAAAATGTGCCCATCTTGAGGAAAACTCCCTTCATTGCGCACTGGGTAGCATCAGAGCACAGTCACTCAACCCTTGTTGCTAAGCCTTGATCAACCCTGCATTGTGTTGCACATTGCACACACTTAGTGGACAATAGTGCCATTCCTTAGCCCTTGTAGTGCCAACTTACACAATACCAAGAGTCTCCTCCTCAATCATTGTGCACTGCGCATCTTTAGTGATCAAGCATGTCACCCTTAACTCCTAGACATGCCCTTTGCGCCCAAGACTTGCCACTCTCTCTTGTCATTGCACAGTGCACACTTCCAGTGCCCAAACCTTCACTCCTTGCCTCCTGAATACGCTTTGCGCCCAAGAAGGCCTCTCCCTTAGTCCTTCTGCATTGCCCCATCACAGTCAGCATCTCATATGAGCAAGCAAGGTAGAATAGGTATTGATATTGTCATGTCATGAGTGAACTTCATTTATAAGTGTTATCATCCCAACATGGCAAGACGATGCTCAAGGAGGTCTTAAGGAGAAGTTGCAAGCAGACACTTGTGGAGATGAGACACAAAGATACCATCATGTAGGAATAAAGGAATCTTGGACTGCAATAGAGAGATGGCAACTCATGTTGACTTAGAAGGTCCCAATACTTATCTAGACCCTTTGGAAGGTGATGATGAAGCACATCTCAAATCAATCATGAAGAGTTGAAGACATTGCAGCAAAGAGAAGAACTTGGCATCGATACATTACAATGAAGTCTCATGTCACAGTCACCAAATTGTAGCTGCTCAAAGTGCCTCAAGTAAATGGAATTTTAGAATTTTCTTTTTAAGAGCAAGTGGTGGCTTCATGTTCCACTATTCGGGCTAGTGATGCATCATTGTAATTGTGTATCTTGTAACTTTCATTTAATGTCTTGAAGCCGTCAAAGTCGTTGCATTTTCATGCATGTATCGTGAATGTTGTAGGACTATTCTTTTAATGTTTACGATGAATGTTTGTATTCATAAGTACTAAAGAAAATGACCTATTTCGTTGGCTTTGATATACATCTAGTTGAATGTGTGTTCTTACTTGCTTTCATGATTATGGTTACTTTGTGAACTATTTTGCAAGTTAATTAACGATTTTTTCTATGCTTGCATGTCTTTATTAGGATAGTACTATTACTTTTCTTCTAAAGGCTCAATCTTTCTTTTCCCATCCATGAAAGTACTTTATATACATTCAAATTAATGTTTCACAAAGTTAACCTACTTGCTTATCTCAAAGTTATGTGCATGCTCTCTTGTGTTGTTGATTGCAGCTAAGGTTAATCTTTAAGATCACTATAATGGCAGCCAAGTCGAATCCTTGGATGGGGATCCTATCCTGAACGGTGTGAGGTCTAATTGGAATATCATACAGGGGAGACCCCCTACTATTAGCAACATCTAGTTATGAAAATTTTAAAACTGAAATCCTATTATAGCAACTGGTATTATTTCCTCTAGTTGATAAATTAATTTTCATTTTATTGCTACAAAAACATCAAAATAAACACAATGCAACCTTCACAAATAAAATTGCGCAAAATCAATTGCACTAGAACTGAGAAAATACTAGCACACACATAAAATGACACTTATTTTTGGACAAATGTCCCCGGAAAAACCCAACTTGGGAAAATCGGTGCAGCGGTGAGGGTTTTTATTATTATGCAACAGTGAATTTTGAGTACAATCTAAGGATGCCCAACTGGCAATCCAAACAACAAGAAAATATGGGCAAAATTATCTGAGGGAATTATCCTTCCTCCGCAAGAAATTCCGACACAACCTCCCTTTAGATAACTCGTCCTTTTGAGACCTCTGCATCAGTCTCTGCGCAGACCCTATGATGTCCATCCTCTGAACAACCTTTGATGAAGTCGTTATGCCTGTCTCTGCTGAGGAAATCGTCTCTCTGACAATCTGGACTTTCTGCCTGGGCTCTAGAACTGAGAACGAATTTCTCTCTAACTAAATCGAATTTCCCTCTCAAGTTGACTGTGCAGTCCTCTGCGTTGCCTCACTAGTGTTAGCTTTTATAGCATTGGATGTGTTCTAGCCACGAATTTTGGTGGAGAGGCTAGAATACATGTATTCTCCAAAACCCACAAATCGTTTATGGAAATTCCACCTAGAGACGACTTAATTAAAATAATTAATCGTTTTGTTAATGTTTCCTAAGTCTAAACTTAAGAAATCTGATTAATTAAGTCAGGCTGAGAATCTTCTAGAAGAAGACATGGATCAAGTTCTAGTTAATCTTAGCCATCGATTATGTTTTAATCTTGGTCGTTGATGTTCCAACAAGAGATTATAAGAAGAAACTTGATGGGGGTTGGAGAACACACATGAGACACCAGGAATTCGATTTTGCTGGGAAATCGATCTCCAGAGTAGCAACATTCAGTTGCCGAAGGTGATTCAGTGAGATCAAAGGAGTGAGAGAAGGGCAAGGATAGTAAGGCCGGAGGGATATTTTCTAGGCCGGTGAGTGCATAGTAGAGAGACAGAGAGTTCCACATAGAGGCAGCGCAGTGCTTTAGAGGGGAATTTCTATTTTACTGGGGAGTGATTCAGTACTAAAAGTCGGAGTGGGAGCCCGGAGGCCAGGAGAATCGATCTTCCAAACAACAGTTGATCAATTAGCGAGAGAGACGTTGGTCCGAGTTGTGGGACATATCATTGCATAGGCTGACGCAAGGACTGCGCAAAGGCAACAAAGAGCAACTCATCTTGAGCCAGGGTCAGTGTCAGATCGCCAGTGGGAGTGAGATTTTTCTCACTAGACCTTTTGTCAGTCATTTCTCTGTATGGATGCTAGATTTGAGCATCCATATATTTGTACTCAGATTTACTACTGTATAATAATCAAACCCTCAGCCACTGCAACGGTTTACCCGACTTAGGTTTTTTCGGAGACATTAGTCCAAAAATAATTATGTATTTGTGTGGGTATGCATCTATTCTTCCAGCGTTATTTTTCTTCTGCAATATTTTATTTTGTGAAAGCTGCAGTGTATATATTTCAATATTTTCCATAGGAAACTGCAAATGATTTGTTTAATTAATTTAACAAATTGAAGAAGTATTATCCGTTGTTGCAGTAGGGTTCGGGGTTCTCTGAATTTTCACAACTGGGAATAACTTGTCCCCCTTGTCGTTGCCTCTCCAAATCTAGAAAACTTCCTTCGGATCATTGTCCCTACCCCTCGCTATCTTTGCTACCTCCATGAAGCTCGAACTCTGCATTAACTAACTACTGTTACTCTAGAAAATTGAATTCTCCAAGTGACTCTGGTATTCTGGTTTATTCTCCATCACCACATCAATCCCTTCTTATATCTTCATGTTGGGAATCCAACGGCCAAGATTAAATCTTAATTGATGGTTTAGATCATTTTTGGAATTAATTCTGATTAATTAACCATATTCCCTAAGTTTAGGCTTAGGAAATATTTAAAAATTGGTTAATAATCTAATTAAGTCATTTCTAAGTGGAATTTCCATAAACGACTTGTGGGTTTTGGAGATCTCATGTATTCTAGCCTCTCCACCAAATTTCATGCCTAGAACACATCCAATGCTACAGAAACTAACACTAGCACCATCAACACTTTCATAGAGTAACGTGCTCCACTTGAGGATATTAACACAAGTGTTTTTTATTATTTTCACTTAAATAAGCATGCCTTCCTTATAAAGGTTTATGCCACAATTTCTTATACTTTTGCTTATTATTCACAATCCTACTAGTACACCTCACTTGGTGACTATTCTCTCGATTCACTGATGCACAACTGTCTTTGACTTTCATACACCAATTTCGAGTGCTTTCCCAAGAGATTCTTTGCTCCTTTTTGTTGAATTTCCACAATCTTGGGTCTAGGATAGAATCTTAGAATCTCTGACGCTACCGAACCAAGAATCTCAACAAACCTACTCTGCACAGCGGAACAATATAAAGCAATAAATCACACATGCACAAGTATAAACAACCTTTTACAAATTTCAACCCAACTTCGTTATATTAATCAACATATAATACAATTGTTTAGGGCTCCCATACAAGGGATAATGACCCTCAATTATACACAAGTACAAGAATAAAAGATACACTGACAATCTCCTTGCAGTCTCTATGTCGTATCTCATCATGTCAGTCCTTCGCTTCTGTGATGCTCTTTAGTTGCCCCTTAGTCCATCAAAGGACAACACATAGAGTCTCTAGCAGGGCTGCTACCTATCACTACTGCAAGTCGCTTCTGCTACAATGAACATGGGGTGATCCAATCTACTCTTCTAGGCTGGCCAATACCTGAGTTCTGCAATCTGCCAATCTAGCAATCCACTAGTCCATCAATGTACTACACATTAGCCTCATCATCTTCACCCAACCTTCATATGTCACACTTCCTTTAGGACTGCTTGTCAAGGACTACTTTGGGCTACCAACATGCTGCCCTCCACCAATCCAATGGCATCCAATGCAATCATTGTAGGGTTTGCTCCTAAGAAAGGCTTATAACCCTCCAAGTCAACCTTTCTAATTGGCTCCCACAGGCTACTCATAAATCTGATCCAACTATCATCTTTTCTACACAAGTACACCATGCCAACACATCCCTGCTTCTTCTTTTCCTGGACCAATTCACTGTTGTCACTGTTATCTAGTTAGGGCAATTGTTAGCCCTCTCAAAACTATCCTAACAGTCGTTTCT
>APFE030518064.1:0-15863 GCA_000404065.3 Pinus taeda | reverse complement strand
AGTATATTCTCAAATAAGAATGCACACAATACTATACCAAAAACGCAATCACAATTCACTTTCCTCCTACATAGACTTAATTGTTGTTTCACTCACGACAACAACATATAGGCCCACCCATAGTAGGTCTCGACCAAAACACTCTCAACCAGCATCATCTGCCCACTTGTGATGTGGTGGAATGCCTGGCTACCCAAGAATCATAGCACATCTATGACAATAGGCCGTGTCTCTAGCTGCTATAGATCGCCAATAGGAATAGTCATGTCCTTGACACGAACGTCCCATGGACAATGGCACTCCACAAACTTAGTAATGTTCCTCCCATGAGGAAACACTAGATGAATATCCCCCACCACTTCTAGGGGAGGTAGTTTGTTCAAGAAATAAATATCATGTAATGTGAGCTCAATCTTGTGCCCTTGCAGGACAAAGACCTCGTCGTCCAGATCCCAATATTTCACAATTCTCAATAGCAAGGGCTCGCCTACCCTCATCATTGGGTTCTCTAGCAACTTGAGAACCCCATAATGAGCCAATGCCCCTTGAACTCCCTGATTCCTCTGAATATTAGTTTGAAGGGTACCGAAGTCTTGTTCACGCCAGTTTATTTTCAACTCTGCCATTCTTGCAAAAACACCACATGTCTTGTCATCTTCAAGAAGAAAACACTGGTCTACAATGATCAACCTACAACCCCCACCAGGCCAGGGGACCACCTTCTTTCCAACCCCAAATCGCAGTTTTATGCTAAGAAAGTGTGAGCTTGCAGGTTTTCACTTGCTTCTTGCGATTTAGATAGCACTTCTGGGCCCAAAAAGTGTGATGCAATTGTGAAGAAGAGTAGGGGTCTCCTAGGGAGCTGCCGGGTGCCAAAAATCGAAAAACAAACCACTGAAATTGAAGAGATGAGTAAGGCCACCTACCTAAAATTTGCAGATCTTGATTCTAACGACCTATTTTTCTACTACAATCTCCATAAGATTTAGGTCCTTTTCTTCCTCTCCAAATTCTCCACATGTCACTTAGCAAAAGAATCCAAATTAGAGAGATAATGTCCTTTCATAGAAAAATCCACAATTTTTCTATCACCCTTTATGAACAAACCATAGCTTAGTTTGATGAACCATCAACACTGTTGGAAAGATCTCATCGAGCTCTATAATTTGTCTTCCTCAGTTTTTGATGATTTGATACTTGACCAAGAAGAAATTTTTCTAAGAAGGGTTAGTTCGTCACCCCTCAAAATGGAATTTCTTCATAAAGCGACACTTGTGCTTTGAGATCCACCTCTTCTTAATACTTTTCGTACCATATGTCTATATTCATCAGGAGTAACCATCATTTACACATGTTTTGATGATCCCCACTAGGCCTATTCTATGTGGCGGCATCATCGAGACAACCTTGTTCTGAGCATTTGCGACGAGTCACCCTTGCATCCATGGAGTATGTTTCATGTCCCATTATATCATGTCATAATATTCCATCAATTTTTTCATATCGTTCATGTTGTATTTCCAATTTTTTCCTTTGTTCATATTGTCCCCATCCCCTCCAGAGTTAGGTCAGTCATTGTCAGTTCAACCTTGCACTTTATGCTCTGACATGGGAAGTCATCTATTTGTCCCTCGGTATCACTTTTTCCATTTTCCCTGGTGTCAGTCCATTAGTCACATTACTATTTTCCTTCATTCCTTAGTTGAGGATACCCATTACCTCACTTATCACAAGCGTTATTTAGTCGAAATCATCTCATTTATTCCAAAAGAATGGCCTAGAGGGCGGTGTATCCTGGTTCCATCTTCCATTCTTGTTTGACACCTCAGATCAAGCAAAGGGACTCATTATTTCCCTTTGACTTGGTCGTTTCATGTTCATGTTTCATACACTTGATGGTCCGGTGATGCAGCAGATTGTACCAGTGATACCTGGGTGTGTGAGATGTTTTAGACCTCATGAGGGGGTGGCCCTTTTGGTAGCCCCACACATGCTCATATGCATTCCTATTATGCTACAACCTCAGATGTAGTTCCAAAGATTTGTTGGGTTTGGTTCCTATCGATCACAGCGTTCATAGCATGCATGTCTCCTTCAGATGATCCATTTAGTTTTGTAGAGCACTTCCCTATTTAGCAGGGCTTCTTTGGTTGTTTTACTCTCCCTCCTACCCATTTCTTGAGGGTAGGGCCATTATATCTCATGTATTCATATATTATTGTATTCAGTCCTGACTCTTTTTTTTTTTCCAGGTGCATTATGTATATGGTATACATTGTATTACTTTTTGGCTCTATTATACCAACATGTCATGTACCATTTAACATGTACTTCATTGCTCAGTTTTATGTTTTTTGGCACACAATTATTTTTGTACTCAGTTATCTTGATGAGTATGGGTATGCCTCCTCTGCCTTATTCAGGTCCGGTACCACAACATAATGGAGACTTGCATTGGTCTCTCCCGCTTTGTCCCTATCCTCTTTCTCTTCATCTTTATTAGTCTCTCTCTCTATGACTCCCCTGTTTTATCTAGTGATTGTGTCTTTATGATGTACTTTGGTGATATGTTTTGCTCCTAAGACTCGTAAGCTGGGGGGAAATATTTTATCACCACAAAATTGATCATCTAGCCTAATTTACTATATGGATCGAAGTACACCATGTAAAGCCAATTTTACCATAGTAAAATTGCTTTCGCTGTGAGAAATTACTTAATAAACCACCTTTGTTAAGTAACTTATAGTTAAATTGATGAAGAATAATTAAATAAATCATTATATATTTGATTTTCTTCTAGGAATAATTATTTAAACAATTGTTGAATTATTATTCCTTGTCATATTTGACCCAATCATGAAAAATAAACTGATAAGTCGTTAATTATCTTATTTTTCTTTAAGAATAATTAATTAATCACTAATTAATTATTATTCTTTTCCAAATTTGACAAAATCCCTTAGGAATAATTAAATAAATGCTTATTTATTTATTATTCCTTAACCAATTCCTTGAGATGATGAATGTATCATTTATTTATTTATTATTTCTAAATAAAAGTTTAAGTACTTTTTCCCTCCTAACCAAATATAATAAAATATTCCAAGTGGTTATTCCTAGAATGGGGTTAATAATATTTTATTATTGTTCATTATTCGAGGATAACTTAATATTTTGTTATAAATAGAAGGGTTTTCCATTCATTATTCACTTTTTATTATTTTCATTGTTGCACTCATTGTTGTAACTTTGATTATTTTCATTATTGCATGCCGTATTTTTGTTGGGTTTACACATTATAGAGCAGAGAGACTCTACAGAAGTTGAAGACATTTGAGGATAGCACAAGACCCATCCCATGGAGAGGGATTGGTAACATTTATTTGTTCCCTTCACAGGTCTTATAATAAAAACTATTATTTTTATATATGGTTTCCATTGGATGATTGGAGTTATTATTGTTTCTTTTTGCTATTTAACTGTGATTGTGGCATAGGTTAGGACTTTGGCAGGTTTTGTTTCTATCAGTTGTTATGGATCTAGTATGTTTAGGAGCCATTTATATTGTTGATATTGTTTGTCATCCAGAATCTTAAGTGGGCTCTTTTTGTACATCCTTGAGAAGAAAACGCTACAAAAATCACTCCTAACTCAAGACCATGCGTCAGGTAGTTATGTTCATGATCATTTAGTTTCTGGGACTCATAACATGGCACTTGTCCATCCTTCATAAGGACTCCACCAAGTCCTCTCTTGCAAGCATCTGCACATACTACAAACTCTTTCCATGGATCTACAATCTATAGCACTGGTGCATGTGTCAACAACTGCTTAAGTTGCTTAAATCTAGTCTCACACTCTTTAGCCCATTTGATATTCTTACCTTTCCTCTACAATGATGTCATGGGGTAAGAAATATGAGAGAATTTCTTGATGAACTTCTTATAGTATCCTACCAAACCCATGAAATATCTCATCTCATCCACACTCTTAGGAGATACCCACTCCATGATGGCCCTTATATTCTCTAGATCTACTCCAAGCCTTCCTTGGACACAACATGTCCCAGGTAGTGTACCTTTATCTGAAAGAAACTACATTTGCTGAGCTTAGCATACAATTGATGCTCTCTCAACAACCTCAACATTTCTGCTAAGTTCTTGGTATGCTCTTCCTCATTTTTAGAATATAGTAGTATATCATCAATGAACACAATGACAAACTCATCAAATATGGACGCAACACATTATTCATAAAGCACATGCATTTAGCTAGAGAATTCTTCATGCCAAATCGAACAACAACAAACTAATAATGCCCATACTTGGTCCTAAACGCAGTCTTGTATATGTCCTCCTCTTTGATGTGTACTTGATGGTATCCAGATCTCAAGCCAATCTTTAGCAACACTTCGGCTCCCTACAACTGATCGAACATGTCATCAATCCTCGACAAAGGGTATTTGTTCTTGATAGTCAGTTTGTTGAGCTTCTTGTAATCAATCCATAATTTGAGAGTACCATATTTATTCTTCACAAGAGGACTGGTGCGCCCAAAGGTGATAAACTTGGCATAATCTACCCCTTTTCCAACATTTCCTTCAACTGCAACTTTAACTCAACCAACTCAGGTGTGCTCATCCTGTAAGGTGCTTTTGATGTTGGAGCTACTCCTGGCACTAACTCAGTAGAAACATTTACCTCCTTATGTGGTGGATGTTCTGTAATTTCCTCAGGGAATACATCTCGAAATTGATACAACAGTGGGTACTTCTTCAACACATTTGCAACTGCAACCTCCTTACCCTTATCACTAGAAATATGTACTATAAATAACTTGCACCATTTCCTATGGGTACACATTGCTTGCATAACTGTCACCATCCTAACTAATGTGGCTTTCTTCTTGCCTTTCAAGACTCTTATCTCCCCATTGTCATTAACACACTCAATAGCTTTGTCATAGGAGTCAACCTTGGTTTTATGTAGATATAAGAAATCCATGCCAAATAGCATATTGTATGAACTCAATGGTAAAACATTCAAATGCGTTGTGGTAGGCATACCATTTATGTCAAATGAACAATCTCTTACCCAATGATGAACTCGCTTATGCGTACCTATAGCCAACTAAACTAACCAACACTCTGCATGCAACTCCTTATTCAACCTACACTTATCCACCAAGTTAGGACGAACATAGCTATAATTAGATCGAGAGTCAATCAAAATAGAAATAACTTGATCACAAAGCTTACGATCCATCTCAATGATATATGCCTAACGTTCTTCTCATTAGTTTCCCATGGATGCATAGACACAAGGAATACTCTATCCAACATCTCCAACATGCTATGCCTCTTGTGCAATTTAAATATGGGGTCTACCACCTTGATTCTGCATACATATCTCATGTGATGATCTTCTCCATAATTCCAACACTCTATGGGATTCTAGCCTACATCATTGTTCTTATCTTCATCTCAATTTCCCTGTCCTCTATCTGATACATTGGACCCCTTAGGTGGTGAAACATTCTCCTTGTTGTCTATACCCCATGGCCTTGCTCACTTTATCCCATTTTCCTTTTTTTTTTTTCATTATCTCTCCAATCTGTCTTAACCTTAGTTTTACGCTTTGATTGTTAATACCAATGCTTTAGCATTTGAATTTCCTACTCCAATGATCTCGGCTCATCAAATTCAATCCTATATTTGAATGCAACTAGTATTCCATGAATGTATCTCTAAATCTTAGCCTTTTCCTCCTTCAAGTAAGGTGCATACCTTAATAGTTCCAAGAATTTACTGGTGTACTCATCATCTATCATGGACCCCATCTTTAGTTCATAGAACTCTTTTTTTCCCTATCGTCAAAGTATCTCTCTGACAGATAATTCTTCTTAAATAACTGCTCAAATTCACTCCAAATTAGATCTTCCTCATATATATCTATGAAATTCTTCACATCTTTCCACCACATCTTTTCTTTACCTTTAATATTGAAAGTAGCCACTCTAGATTTCATGTTCACTGAGTAGCAATGCAACCTGGAGAATTTATTCATACCAAGGAACCATGCCTTTGCATCTTGTGATCCCTTTATCTCTCCATCAATAGTAGGTAGTGTTTCCTTCTTATATTGATCTAGAAAGTATCCCCTATCATTCCTCCTATAAGGATGATACTAATGACGATAACAATGCCTATCTGAATTAGAACTAGAATCATACATTTTTCTATCCCTCCTCCTCTCTGGAGTGTCCAAAAATTTTCCATCTCTAATTGTATCATCTCTATTTGATCGATGACCTCACGTGATCTACTACTGTATGCCCCATTACTTTTATCTTCCTGCTCATGACTGATTCATACTGGTCCTTGTCACTGGAAATATGAAAATCTTTGAAGTATTACTACATTCACCTTTGCTAAACTTTGTTGTGACTATATGATTATGTCATTATCTACCTTACAACTTCTTATATCCTCCTTTAAACTTCTCAATGTAACTACCAAGTGAGAGGGGTTCCGAACAACATACTACTCTTGGGATTCGTAGGTAGAATCTATGTAGTAAACCATCTTGCTAGCCATTTGATATTTCTTCCTGCAAGGCATAATATGTCAGTTAAACCAAATCTCAATAAATCAACGTACCTTATCATAGCTTAAGGAGGGTACTTGTCTAAAATATTACCAAATCAGTTTGGTGCACATATAACATAATCATAGTGGCATATAGACATACGCGAGTAAATGTATCAACTCATAAGCATTACTCTAACAAGGATCCAGTCATTAATGCAAGGCCATATCAACAATGCATGCTATGACCTCATGCATGACAACAACCATTACTCCATTGTGCACATTGCCACATGCAACCAACAATATACATAAGCAATGCCAAACCAACTATAGATACACATATATGCATGTAGTCGAACATAATCGCTAAGTTCTTGTAATCAACCGACAAGATTGATGCATGTAATTAAAATATTCAAAAATGTAACCTAACATACAAGGATGTAAATAGGTACCATGAAATCAACATGTAAGTGACATATATTGCATACATAGTCAACCACACACTCATTTCAAATACATTTCATGAAATCAATAACAATTTCTCCATGATAAGCATACTACAACCCAAATTTGACATCAATCAATTGCAATATATAAGTGTAAGAGACACACTTGCAATTGACATGCATGCATGACCAACACATAGCGCATCCAGTCGGAGGGGTGAACCATTCTTTGATACCACTCTGTAACACCCTCATCCCACATCTTCCCAAGCAACTGGCCAGTCGGGGTAAAATTATGATGACATGCCACTATAATATGATTCGACCTCCTAAGTCACATTAAGGAAGTGGAACCGACAGAAACACACCATACAGGCATCCAACATCATCAAGAGAAGCCTCAAAGGACAAGAGAGCCACTGAGACAACCTATCTCTAGGTCCCACTACTATTTTAGGTCTCTTGGGCCATAGGCACTCTCATGCTATAGGAAATGGAGTGACCCACAACCTAATGTCTCTCTCATAGGAATGCCTGCCAATGACTATAGATGAAAATTTTTAGTGTTGTTTGAGTGACACTTGGAGATTTTTCTAGTTCAAAGCCTAGGGAACTACCCACAACTGATCCATCTCTTCAAATTAGTAAAGTAACATGGAATGAAAGTACTAAAGCAAATACTTGTTCAAGACCTTGACTAGATCCCTACTAGCCATGACAGGAATTTTGTCAAACACATCATCGACATATAACCTACAAGTGTAAACAACAAAATTAAGTGTAGGGATCTGTTATGAAACTAGCTCAAGAAAAGATAGAAAAGATAGATCAACGCCTTAGAATTCAGCCTCTTCGAGGGGGCAACCTCCTTTACATTACATAAATGAACAATTCTTGGATGATACAAATGAAAAGACCTCCTTTCTATATATATGAGTCTAGGGGGTCATAACATAATCAGAGCCGACATAACAATAATAATGTAAGGGCACAATAATAACAATAGTGGGCTTCTATGGGGCACAATAGTAACAATATGGGCACTTCATGGGTACATCAATATAATAAGTGGGTTGTACTAATAACAATAAGGGGTTACACTAGTAGTATAGGGGCCTAACATGCACTTCTCCTTCAAAAAGCGTTGTCCTCAACGCTTGAGTAGTTCTTGATGCTTCCGTATAAAATTCTTGTCCTCCCATGTGGAATCTTCAGCTGGTAAGTTCTTCCACTTGATGAGATACTCTGAAATTGATCGATTTCGTAGCTGCCGGGTTCTTGCTTCTGTGATTGCTCCAGGTTCCAATATGATTTTTCCTTCCTCTTCAATTTCTGGAAATATTATTTGAATTAGGATCTTTTGCAACTTTTGAATAAATGGCCATACTTCTTGGTCCTTCTTCCCTTCATCCCTTGCTTCGTTTATCCAATTTGGTTGGATAATAGAAATAGCACAAAAGAATGCTTCCACATCCTCATCCTTGAAGAGTTGTCCCATTCAGTAAGGTCGCCATTTTTTAAGTGCATGTAGTATTGCTAACATTTCCTTCTCATAAATAGCTTGCTTGATATGTAGTAGTAAAAATACCCAATCACCTACATCAAAACATTTTTTACTACGATGTTGATCTACCTGTTGTTTCATTTGATTTTGCACCAAAGTGGCATTATCCTTTAAAAGTTGGAGAACTTGTTGTTGATGCTCGATGTGATCTTTTACTGCTTGAACCTTTTTCTTCTTGATATGTCCTTCTATGTCTAGATTTTGAGGAGTGACAATTTCTTCCAATCCTTTACAAGATATGGTCGGATTCATTTCTTGATGCTCGATGTGATCTTCTATCTTGATAGTTTGAGGAGTGGTAATTTCGACCAATGAATTACAAGATATGGTTGGATTCATTTCTGCTTTCTCAATGTGATCTTTCACTCCTTTCACCCTTTTCTTCTTGATATGTCCTTCTATCTTGAGAGTTTGAGAAGTGGTAATTCTTGTCAATGCTTTACAAGATATGGTCTGATTCATTTATTCTATATTTGGGGTTGGATCCTGACGTATATCCTCTTCTTTTGATGTTTCTTGATCCTTTTCTTCCTTCTCTTCATACTCTATGTAAAACAATTTCTTCTCAACACACTTATGACCTTTAGTGCATTTTCTATCACAATTGTAGCAAAGCCCTTTTTCTCTTTTTTCTTCCAATTGTTGTGGTGTAACCCTTGTAGGTTGTGGAAGGCTAGGAAGAAACAACACTTCCATCTTTTATAGCTGTGAGGGGTAGAATTCATTGTTGCCATAATTTTACTTTCTAGTATGTCACAAAGCCCTTTTACTCTTTCCAATTTTTGTCGTGTTGCTCTAAAGAAGGTGTTGCTCTTTGTATCCTCATAATGTGCTATCATTTCCTCTGTGAGAATTGACCACGTAACAAGTCGTTTATGAGAACAAATCTCTTTATACCATAAAAACTGATCCGGTTCTAAATATGAAGATGCAATACATACCGTTTGTAACAGTGGTACACCATGTAGATCAAAATATTGCTCCATCTGCCGTATCCAATTTACTGGATCCTTTCCATCAAACTTTCTCATCTTGCTTTTTCTTGATTTTAGGAGCTCGATCTTGAAATTACTGTAACTCTGTACTTTCAGATCTTTAAGTTCTGAAACTAAGACCTATAGTAGTCCTCCATGCCATCTTTCCAATGCCACTAGTTTGACCCCAATTGGATTCTCCAAGGAAGAGTTATGTGAAATCTCCCACAGTGACTTGATTATAGACTAGTTCAGTAGAGCGAACTTGTATGACGTGTCACGAGTCACTGTTTCGACCTTTGGATCTGAAAAATGCATACAAAAAACTACAGTCCGTCCTCTTTCTGCAACGTCTTACGAAATCTCAATCCAATCCCTAGAGAGACAGTTATGATGAGTTTCCTCAGGTAACCTGTTTGGAATGTAATTCAGGAGTCTGCACAAAGACCAACTTCCTTAGATCATATCTCCATAAATGTCGCGTGAAAAGCTTTGAAATTCGTACCCAAGGTTCAGCGTGATTTCTTCTAAAATGGGTCTTTTTGCGACTTCTGAAACGTCACAGAAAAAACGTTATAGCGAAAATTCCACGATGACCTGTTTGGAGCAGCGAAACCCTAGAATCCAAAGCTCTGATACAATGATAAACCAGTCAAGAAAAGATTGAAAAGATAGATCAACACTTAGAATTCAGCCTCTTCGAGGGGCAACTCTTTACTTACATAAGAACAATTCTTGGTATACAAATGAAAAGACCTCTTTCTATATATAGGAGTCTAAGGGGTCATAACATAATCAGAGCCGACATAACAATAATAATGTAAGGGCACAATAATAACAATAGTGGGCTTCTATGGGGCACAATAGTAACAATATGGGCACTTCATGGGTACATCAATATAATAAGTGGGTTGTACTAATAACAATAAGGGGTTACACTAGTAGTATAGGGGCCTAACAGGATCTCAAACTTTTCTGAGAATCTCTATGAACCATTGTCGCCTTATGCCATTTTGTACATTATCATCTATTAGGTGATAGGTAAATTATCCATTCACATACAAGTAAAAAAATGCTAAGAGCCATACATAGATGTTGTCATAAAATGTGCATATAACCAACATAATAGGAACATAAATACAATAAAAATATCAACCACAAAATCCATAAATACGTCAGTACCTTTACACGTGAAAATCAATGGAATGGATTTCTCATTAATGAATGTAATGAACCAACTAGAGATGGGACTACCATGTTCCATTCGACCATAGAATGGATGAGCCAAATATCACTTCATCCATTCACCCTCATGCAACGCATGAATGTGGAATCTCATAGAACACATCAATCAAAAATAATCTAGGGCTTCGAGAGGCCATCCACCTCAACCCATCAAACAATGATTCCACCTCATGGCCAGACATCACCAAAACCATCATCAGATTGGTCTCCATCCAAGACTTCGAGGGCTTCTAGAGTGTTTGTCCAACCAAGGCTTCGAGAATTAGTAACTCAACCAACAAGTTATACAGGGTTTCCAAAGTGTTTTTCCAACAAAGGCTTCCACGACTAGTAACTTAATCCACCAAAGTCTTGAAAAGAGTTTGTCGAACTATGGATTCCAGGACTAGTAACTCAACCGAACCTATCGTAGGGCTTCCAGAGAATTTGTTCAACTAGGGCTTCAAGCACTAATATCTCAACCCAAGCTAAGGAAACATGAGAAATAATCAAAACAAAATAATGAAAGGAAACCCACAATAACCATGGCTATTGAGGAAATGGAAAGGTTAGGCAATCCACTATTGATCTAGGCCACCCTCCATGCAAATGATAGATCACAACCAAGAAACCACGTGCATATTCCATGCATGCCAAAAATAGAGAAAAAATCATACATGCAACCCGGTACTTGCAAGCAAATTTGATGTAGCTGTTGATGTCAATGCCTTCTTGCACTTTCTTGCTCTTCCTTGGCCTTCTTGCTCCAATAATCCAAGTATTCCACACCCTCCAAGAGTGTTCCAAAAAATCTCTAAGTATCGAAGAGAATGAGAGAGAGATCCAACACTGAACTGACAAACAGTTCCCAACTAGTCCTCATAAGCCTTTTTAGGAATGAGGCCTTTATCTTCTTCATTTTCCTCCTCACATGCAACCTGTGACTTTTCACCTCCTTTTTCTCCTAATTTCCATTATTTTCGTAAATAAATGTGCCAAATTGCATTTTAATGCCTTAGCCTTTGCCTTTTCCAATTTCCTTAGCCATAAACAACCAAATTAACACCCCCCAGGATGTCTTTCCCACTATTCAGCTTGGAATAAGTGTTCCACTCATGTGTGGTTATTGTTTTTAACATTTATTACATAGAATTTTTAGGAAGGATGTTACAACCATTGTTATATAACTTCCTAGTGCTGTTAATTCTTCAACAAGAAGAAGAAGAAAATCCCAATAATGTTGTCCAATGAGAAATGAATGTGATGTGGTAAATCTAGTAGTGAATTTGCATGACATCACTAACGAAATTCATATCATTTTCCATTGTAGGCATATCAGTGGGAATAAAACTATGGATGTTGGATATTAATTTGACTCATAATTATCTAAGGTGTGGCCATTAATCCATCAACTCCATTGCCTCTGTTTCTACATGAGGCCAATCACAATGGGCCTACTTTTCTAGGCACATTTGTGGAGGAAATGATCATGATTTTTAGATGTCGAATTGCTTTGATTCTTATATTTTACTCATATTTATTATATTTTTGTGTTTTCTCATTTGTCCAATATTTTTATTTGAGTTGAATAGTATGCTATAATGTTGTGCAAAGATCAAATGATTCAAAACCACAAAGAGCATACCAACTATTGAATAGACTAATGTGATCCATAGTGCTCCAAGAGAATTTGTTTAAGTTACAAGTTGTTCTTAATAAATTCAAGCTGGTGTGACCCTTCATGCTTCGAGAGTCTTAATATAGGTTATTTTATATGAGGTCAAGTTGTAGAATTGTATGTTGAAGACATTTTGTACCCAAAATGCTATCGTGAATAACTGATGAATACTGTGGAGGGTTTTGGATTGAACATATGGTGCAAGATCTATAGGATGGTTTAGTGTTGATATTATCCTTCTAGAGGTAGAGAAGTGTCAATTCTACAAAGTACGTTAATGATTGTCGGAAGTGGTTATTACTTAAACAGATCAAGTGGGAATCTTGAATGTGTGGTGAAGAAAATAATGAAATCATGAGATTCCAGAGTGGATGTAAATTCTAATGAGAACTAGTCACGAAAATATCTGTTATTTGATGGGAGCGTATTGGAAGTAATGCTTCCATGCATTCGAAATTATCATTAGTTTTAATTTTGAGTTCATAAGTTATTAGTTGTATTAGCTATTTTTAATAATCAAGCTCCACTATTATTAAATCTAGAAGTTTCATGTATTTCTATATATGTAAAATTTGTGAGATGAATAAAATATGGGGTGTGTGATTTGTGTTGTGTGAAACCACTCTCTCACTCTATTTCAAATTTCTAATATACTCTCCATTTTAAGCATAGTCATATTTATATCTTCCTATGGGATAAGGTTTCTTCGCTTTGGCCACACAAAGGTTTCTACGCTTGAATTACCATGAGTGACCATCATGCCCTATTAATTACATGGAACACCATCGTTGCAACAAAGGGAACTACCCATCTTTTAATTTTTGGAGAGAAGTTTGGATCAAATAGGTTTTACCTTTAATTTTTACTCAAAGATGATAGATTTATTATATAGCTAGTAGAATTATCCTTTCCATCGTTAAATTTGTTATTAATAATTTTTCAAAAATGAAAAAATGTAGAGTATTTAATAGGTAGCATATATTCTATGGATTATTATGGAATAAGTATTTGATTATTAATATCCTTTTAGATATTAGGTGTTGTATTTATATTAACTACAAACGAATTTACACATTTACTTTATATTAGAACGCAAAGAGATTTTTTAAACAATAAGCTACTTTTATAGAATTGTAGTATTGAGAGCGGATTGTATAATACAAAAAATGGTTAAAGTTAAAAGCAAAACACACCAAGATAAAATTTATTTATATTTAAAATCTCTTGAAATGGTTAAATTTACTTTTATATATAAATGAAATATAATTTTTTACTTTTATATAATTAAATGAATAGAATTTCCTCAATATTGAAATATTTTTATATAATAAGTATTTAATTTCATATTGATTTTTTAATATAATTTACATTTAATATAAAAATAATAGCACATTTCATTTACACCAATTTTTAATATCCGTTTATATTTTCTTTTTTAATATTTATGAATATTTAAAATGAGGCCTCCAACTAAATCATTAAAAAGTTGTTTTAAATTATCATTAGGGAAGGTATACAAATTAAATGGCTAGAAAACATTCATAGGAACCAATACATCATAAGTGTTAAAACAATTACTACATCATACATCTCAAGCTACTAAATTAATAAAAATCATAAGAAGTAACTAAATTATAACAACTTAATCTTCTTCTTCATTACTATTATTATTAATATTATTATTGAGCATGTAGACCAAATCCCCATTCTTCCTATTTTTCTTGCTAGGTTTTCCAAGGAACATGCTTCTTTCTTGTTTTTCTTGGGAGACGTTGTTAGGAAACCAGCTAACAAAAAGATAGAAAAGATAGATCAACGCCTTAGAATTTAGCCTCTTCAAGGGGGGCAACCTCCTTTACATTCAACAAATGAATGATTCTTTGATTATACAAATGACTAAATCTCCCTTCTATATATAGGGGTCTAAGGGGTCACAATATAATCAAGCCGACATAATAGTAATAACATAAGGGCGCAAAAATAACAATAGTGGGTTTCTATGGGGCATAATAATAACAATATGGGGACAATAGGGGCACAACAATAACAATAAGGGATACAATGGCAATAGTAATGGGGGAATCACTAGTATTATAGGGGCCTAACATGCCCCTCTCCTTCCGAAAAGCAGTGTCCTCAATACTTGAGTAGTTCTAGATGCTTCTGTATAAAATTCTCATCCTCCCATGTGGAATCTTCAACAGATAAGTTCTCAACTTGATGAGATACTTCGAAAATGATCAATTGCGTAGCTGTTGAGTTCTTGTTTTTGTGACTACTTCTGGTTCCATTATGATTTTTCCTTCCTTATCAAGCTTCGGCAATATTGTTTGAGTTGGGAGCTTGTCACCTATAACCTTCCTTAAACATGAAACGTGGAAACCTGGTTGCACTCGGGAAGCTGCAAAAAGCTCCAATTTGTATGCCATAGTACCAATCGTTTGCAACACCTTGTACAGACCATAATACTTTGGTGATAATTTATTATCCTTCTTAGCTTGCCTGAGGGACATTTGTTTATATGGTTATAGCCATAGGAATACCCAATCAACTACATCAAAACTTCTTTCGCTACGATGTTGATCTGCATGTTGTTTTATTCTATTCTACGCCAACATGAGGTTATCCTTTAAGAGTTGGAGACTTGTTGTTGTTGCTCGATGTGATGTTCCACTGCTTGAACCTTAGAATTTTCTCTTAAATATGATGTGATGGATGGTGGATGATATCCGTAAAGTGCTATAAATGGGGTCATGTTTGCTGCAATATGGAAGGAAGTGTTATACCACCACTCATCCAGAGGCAACCATTTGACCCATTATGTTTGTTTATCAGATAGAAAGCAATGAAGATATCCTTCCAAACATTTGTTTACTATCTCAGTTTTCCCATCAAATTGAGGATGATAAGATGAGCTATGAGCTAATTGAGTATCGAGACAACAAAATAATTTCGTCCAAAAATTTCCAGTGAAAATGGGATCTTTGTTGCTTACAATAATCTTTGGGTTTCCATGTAGCTTTTGAATTGTTTCCATAAATGTAGTAGAAACTATATTGGCTGTAAATGGATGTGATAATGCAGAAACGAGTGCATACTTAGTAAGTCTTTCAACTACCACCATGATGAGACTCTTTCCTTCGGACTTGGGTAAACCTGTGATAATATCCATTGAAACCTCCTCCCAACATTGACTTGGAATGGATAAATGTTGTAATAGACCTGGGGTCTTAATTGTTTCTGATTTATTTTGTTGGAAAACCAAACATTCTGCCACAAACTTTTGAATATCTAATTTAAGGACATCCCAAAAAAATTCCTTCTTAACCTTGTGGTAAGTTTTTAAAAATCCTGAGTGCCCTCCTAAGGGAAGAAGGTGCAAATT
>APFE030518060.1:0-12587 GCA_000404065.3 Pinus taeda | reverse complement strand
GTATGCTCCAAGAAAAAGTTCATCGAGCCACGTGTGTGCATAAAAATAGAAGTTAAGTGTTGGATGTCTAGAGCACATTCAAAGTGCAAATAAAATTAGGTATTCCTTTGAGATAGATAATGAACTTGAGGCAGCTCACAAGCTAACAAGAGGATGAATTTGGCACAAGAGGTGGAGGAGTTTCTCTTATGTCTGGGTGTGGATATTCTTGATAGAAAAGGCCAAAGTTCTAAGGTAAGTTTGGATGATTTTTTGTGCTACGTTTGTGTGGTGTTTGGATCTCTATTTAGGGCATAGGAAGTGATGCTACAACATCATGTTGGACACATAATTTGGAGGGTGGAGAGGGCTTGTAAAATATCTCTACCCTACCCACAGTTAGTCAAAGGTGAAACACAATTGAACAGGGGTTTCTTCCCTTCTAGTGAGTTCATATCACTTGTTTTTGTGAGACAGAGAATTGTAGGGTAGAGATATTTTACTTATTTTAAACCCTAAACCCTAAACGCTTATTTTTTTTATTTTTATTTTAAAAAGCATTTTGTAACTTTAGTTGTATAAATCCTAAACGATAAACCCTAAACCATGAACCCTAAAACCTAAACCCTAATCCTGAAACCCTAAATCCCAAACCGTAAACCTCAAATGGTAAACCCTAAACACTAAGAATTTTATAGCATTTTAGAAAGTGTTATGTAACTTTTGTTTAAGTGTGTATTAAAATAATTTAGTAAAGTGTTATAAAACCTAAACCCTAAACCCTAAACCCCTAACCCTATATCCTAATGCTTAAAGCCTAAATGATAAAACCTAAAATCATTTGCTAAGGCCTTATAAACTCTAAAGCGTAAAGCTTGAAAGCATTTCGTAAGTTCTTATATACTCTAAACCCTAAAACTCCAAGACGTAGACCCTAAACCCTAAGCCCTAAACCCCAAACCCTAAAACCTAAGGATTTTATAAAATTTTCAAAAGTGTTTCGTAACTTTTATTTAAGTGTTTACTAAAACCATTTACTAATGTGCTATAAAACCTAAACCCTTAACCTTAAACCCCAAACCCTAAACCCTAAAAAACCCCTAGAGCCTAAAAAACCATAAACCGTAAACCCTAAAAACCCAAAAAAACCCTAAACCATAACAACCGTATTTTAACTCTTTTATAAGTGTTTATTAAAAGAATTTATTAAAGGATTATATATGATAAACCCTAAACCCTAATACCCACACCCCCAACCTAAACCCTAAGCCCTAAACCATAAGAAATTTATAACATTTTAAACCCCAAACCCTAAACCTGAAGTATTTTATAACATTTTAACAAGCCTTTGTAACTTTTTTTTAAGTGTTTATTTAAAGAATTTAGTAAATTGTTATAAACCCTTAACTCTAAGCATTTTATTACAATTTAGCAAGCATTTTATAATATTTTAAAACCCTAAACCTTAAACATTTTATAAAATTTTAATAAGCATTTTGTAATTTTTCATGTTTTTATTAAAAGATTTTACTAAAGTGTTATAAACCTTACACCCTAAAACCTACACCCTAAGGATTTTATAAAATTTTAACAAGAGTTTTGTAACTTTTTTTTAAAGTGTTTATTAAAATAATTTACTAAAGTGTCCCTCAAACCTAAACCCTAAGCATTTTATAGATTTTTAGAAAGTGTTTTGTAACTTTTTTCTAAGTTTTTATTAAAAGGATTTACTAAAGTTTTATAAACCCTAAATACTAGACTCTAAACCCTAAGCATTTTATAACGTTTTAAACCCTAAAACCTCAACATTTTATAACATTTTAAAAAGTGTTTTGTAACTTTTTTTAAGTGTATATAAAAAGAATTTACTAAGGTGTTATAAAACCTAAACCCTAAACCCTAAACCCCAATCCCCAAACCCTAAACCCTTATCATTTATTAAGATTTTAAAAAGTGTTTTATAACATTTTTTAAGTGTTTATTAAAGCACTTAATAAAGTTTTATAAACCCTAAACCCTAAATCCTAAACCTCAAACCCTAAACCCTACACCGTAAACAATAAACCCTAAACCCTATAAACTAAACCTTAAACCCTGAGCATTTTATGTTATGAAACCAGCTCACAAAAAGATAGAAAAGATATATCAACGCCTTAGAATTTAGCCTCTTCGAGGGGGAAACCTCATTTAAATTACATAAATGAACAATTTTTGGATGATACAAATGACAAGACCTCCTTTCTATATATAGGAGTCTAAGGGGTCATAATATAATGAGAGCCGACATAACAATGAGAATGTAAGGGCAGAATAATAACAATATTGGGCTTCTATGGGGACTACAAGGGTACAACAATATATAAGGGGGTTGTACTAATAACAATAAGGGGTTACACTAATAGTATATGGGCCTAACATGTCCCTCTCCTTCAAAAAGTGTTGTCCTCAATGCTTGAGTAGTTCTTGATGCTTCTATATAAAATTATTGTCCTTGCATGTGAAATCTTTGATAGGTAAGTACTTCCACTTGATGAGATGCTTTGAAATTGATCAATTTCGTAGTTGTCAACTTCTCGAGTCTATAAATGCTTTAGGTTCCAATATGATTTTTCCTTCCTTCTCAAGTTCTGGCAATATTGTTGGAACATGGATATTCGACAACTTTTGAATGAGTTCCCACCCTACTTCGCCTTTCTTCCATTCATACCTTCCTTTTTTATCAAATTTGGTTGGATAATTGTACCAACCTCTACCATTTCTGCAACCATATGTTAAATTTCACTCCTTTGGGCATATGGATATCTATAAGGCTTGAGATTTGGAGGAACACATCTTGGAATAAAATGAATAGCACAATCATGATCAGGAATACATGGGAGACCTTTGGGAGTTTCAGATACCTTGGAATGATTGTCGAAGACTTTTTTGAGATCTGGAGAAATACATTATTTCGATGTGCGAACAGTTAGCGAACATAATTTTGTAATTACACCTTGTTGTTATTTCTTTAGAAACTTCGTCATTCAGTCAGAGTTGATTATGTTTCTTGGTTTCCTTGTGATACCCCTTAATTCAACATCCTTTCTTTCTGAAGAAAATTTCATAAAAAGTTCTTGAAAATTAAAAGCTATTTTACCCAAGGTTTGTAGCCATTGGACTCCTAGTACAACATCAGCATCACCCATTGGAGTGGAAAACATTGGGTTATTGAATAAATATTCTCCCATGGATAACTTGATATTATGGAACTTTTCTTTTATTATTTCTTGATACTTTTATTCTTGATATTTCACTATTTTAACCTTGTTCTTAACATGTCCTTCTATATTGAGAGTTTGGGGAGTGGTAATTTCTTCCAATGCTTTACAAGATATGGTTGAATTCATTTCTTGATGCTCGATGTGACCTTTCACTTCTTGGACATTTTTCCTCTTGATATGTCCTTCTATCTTGATAGTTTGATGAGTGGTAATTATGGCCAATGCATTACAAGATATGGTTGGATTCATTCCTTCTTCCTCGATGTGATATTTCACTTCTTGAACCTTTTTCTTCTTCATATGTCCTTTTATCTTGAGAGTTTAAGGAGTGGTAATTCTTGCCAATCCTTTACAAGATATGGTCAGATTCATTTCTTCTTTCTCTGGGGTTGGGTCCTAGTGCATATCCTCTTCTTTTGATGTTTCTTGATCCTTTTCTTCCTCCTCTTCGTACTCTATGTAAAATAATTTCTTCTCAACACACTTATGACCTTTAGGTCATTTGCTATCACATTTGTAACAAAGCCCTTTATCTCTTTTTTCTTTAAATTGTTGTGATGTAACCCTTGTGGGTTGTGGAAGGCTAGGAGAAACAACACTTCCATCTTTATAGTTGTGATGGGTAGACTTCCTTGTTTCCATAATTTTACTTTCCACTATGTAACAAAGCCCTTTTACTCTTTCCAATTTTTGTGGTGTTGCTATAAAAAAGGTGTTGTTGTTTGTATCCTCATAATGTGCTATCAATTCCTCCATGAAAATTGACCACGTAAAAAGTTGTTTACGAGAACAAATCCCTTTATACCATAAAAATTGATCCAGTTCTAAATATGAAGATGCAATACATACGTTTTGTAATAGTGGTACACCATGTAAATCAAAATATTGCTCCATCTGAAGTATCCAATTTACCGGATCCTTGCCATCAAACTTCGTCATCTTGCTTTTTCTTGATTTTAGGAGCTCAATCTTGAAACAACTGTAGCTCTATATTTTCAGATCTTTAAGTTCTGAAATTGAGACCTACAGTAGCACTCTACTTCCTCTTTCCAATGCCACTAGTATGATCCAAATTGGATTCTCCAAGGAAGAGTTATGTCAACTCTCCCACAGTGACCTGATTATAGACTAGTTTAGTAGAACGAACTTGTACGATGTGCCACGTGTCACTATTTCGACCTTTGGCTCTGAAAAATATATACAAGAAACTAACATCTGTCCTCTTTCTGTACCTTCTTATGAAATTTCAATCTGATTCTCAGAGAGAAAGTTATGACTATTTTCCCCAGGTCACCTGTTTGGAATGTAATTCAAGAGTCTTCAAAAAGACCAACTTCCTTAAATCATATATCTGCAAATATAGCACTAAAATATCTGAAATTTTGACCCAAGGTTCAGTGTGCTTTCGTCTCAAATGGATCTTTTTTTTCACTTCTAAAATGTCATAGAAAAAAAGTTATAGTGAAAATCCCACAATGGCCTATTTGGAGCAACGAAACCCTCGAATCCAAAGCTCTGATACCAAATGTTATGAAACCAGCCCACAAAAAGATAGAAAAGATATATCAATGCCTTAGAATTTAGTCTCTTCGAGGGGGCAACCTCCTTTACATTACATAATGAACAATTATTGGATGATACAAATGACAAGACCTCCTTTCTATATATAGGAGTCTAAGGGGTCATAATATAATCAGAGCCAACATAACAATAATAATGTAAGGGCACAATAATAACAATAGTTGGCTTCTATGGGGCACAATAATAACAATAGTGGGCTTCTATGGGGACTACATGGGTAAAACAATATAATAAGGGGGTGGTACTAATAAAAATAAGGGGTTACACTAGTAGTATAGGGGCCTAACATTTTATAACATTTTTAAAAGCGTTTTGTAAATTTTGTTTAAGTGTTTATTAAAAGAATTTACTAAATCATTATAAACCTTAAACCATACACCCTAACACCTAAGCCCCAAAACCTAAACCCTAAACCCTAAACAGTAAGCCCTAAACCCTAAAACATAAACTCAAAACCCTAAATCCTAAACACAAAAACATAAACACTAAACCCTAAAACATAAACCCTAAACCCCAAACCCCAAACACTATACCCTCAACTGTAAACCCAAGACCCTAACCATTTTATAACATTTTAAAATTTGTTTTGTAACATTTGTTTAAGTGTTTATTAAGATCATTTACTAAAATATTGTAGACCCTAAACACTAAGCCCTAAACCTAAACCCAAACTCCAAACCTTAAACCATAAGCCCTAAGCCCTAAGCCTTAAATCTAAACCCTAAACCGTAAACCCTGATCATTTTATAACATTTTGAAAAGTATTTTGAAACCTTTATATAAGTATTTATTAAAATCATTTACTAAAGTCTTGTAAAGCCTAAACCCTAAACCCTATTCCCTAAAGCCTAAACCGCAAACGCTTAATCCTAAACCCTAAACCATAAACCCTTAACCCTAAACCCTAAATTGTAAACCCTAAACCCTAAGTATTTTATAACATTTTAAAAAGTGTTTTGTAATTTTTATTTAAATTTTTATTAAAAGCATTTACAAAAGTTTTATAATCCATAAACCCTAAACCCTAAAACCAAAACCCTAAACCCTTAGCATTTTATAGCATTTTAAAAATGGTTTTCTATCTTTTATTTATGTGTTTGTTAAAAGAATTTACTAAAGTGTTATAAACCATAAACCCTAAACCGTAGCCCTAAAACCTATACACTAGACATTTTATAACATTTTAAAAAGTGTTTTGTAACTTTTATTAAGTTTTTACTAAAATCATTTCTGAACACTTATAAACCGTAAACCTTAAACCCTAAATCACAAACCCTAAACCCTAAGCATTTTATAACATTTTAAGAAGAGTTTTTTTAACTTTTATTTAAGTGTTTATTAAAAGAACTTACTAAATCCTTATAGATGTTAAATCTTAAATCATGAACCCTAAACCACAAACCACAAAACCCAAATTCTAAATACTAATCATTCTATGGCATTTAAAAAAGTGTTTTGTAACTTTCATTTAAGTGTTTACTAAAAGAATTTTCTAAAGTGTTATAATCCCTAAATCGTAAACACTAAAACCTAAACCTAAAACCCAAAACCCGAAACCCTAAGTATTTTATAACATTTTGAAAAGTGTTTTGTAACTTTTATTTAACTTTTTATTAAAATAATCTACTAAATTGTTATAAAACCTAAAACCTATGCCCTAAAATGTAAACCCCAAACCCTAAAACTTACACCCTAAACCGTAATCATTTTCAAACATTTTAAAAATGATTTTGTAGCTTTTATTTAAGTGTTTATTAAAACAATTTACTAAAGTGTTATAAAACCTAAACACTAAGCCCCAAACACTACACGTGAAACCCTAAAACCTAAACCATATGTATTTTATAACATTTTAAAAAGAGTTTTCTAAATTTTATTTAGGTGTTTATTAAAATGATTTACTAAAGTGTTATAAACCTTAAAGCCTAAACCCTAAGAATTTTAGAACATCTAAAAAAGCGTTTTGTAACTTTTATTTAAGTGTATATTGAAAGCATTTACTAAAGTGTTATAAAAATTAAACCATAAACTCGAAACCGTAAACCCTAAACAACCAAACTTTAAAACCTAAACCCTAATCATTTTATAAAATTTTAAAAAGAATTTACTAAAGTGTTAAATCCTAAACCCTAAACCCTTAATGCTAATTTTATTTTAATACTTTGAAAAGCGTTTTGTAACTTTAGTGTTATAAATCCTAACCCATAGACCCTAAACCCTAAACCCAAAACCCAAAACCCAAAACTCGAAACCCTATGTCCCAAACTGTAAACCCCAAACGGTAAACCCTAAACACTAGGAATTTTATAACATTTTAGAAAGCGTTTTGTAAATTTAATTTAAGTGTTTATTAAAAGAATTTACGAAAGTGTTATAAAACCTAAACCCTAAACCCCAAACCCCAAACCCTATATCCTAATTCTTATAGCCTAAAGGATAAACCCTAAAATCATTTACTAAGGTCCTATAATTCCTAAACCCTAAAGCCTAAAGTTGAAAGAATTTACTAAGGTTTTATAAACTCTAAACCCTAAAATCCAAAATCTAAACCCTAAAAACTAAGCCCTAAAGCCCAAACCCTAAAACCTAATGATTTTATAACATTTTAGAAAGTGTTTTGCATCTTTTATTAAAGTTTTTACTAGAATGATTTACTAAAGTGCTATAAACCCTACGCCCCTAATCCCTAAACCCTTAACCTTAAACCCTAAACCCCTAAACCCTAAAAAACCCTAAACCCTAAAAAACCATAAACCATAAAAAGCCTAAACCCTAAAAAAGCGTAATCCCTAAAAAACTCGAAACCCTAAAAAACCATAAACCCTAAAAAACCTTAAACCCTAAAAACCCAAAACCCTAAAAACCAAAAAAACCGTAAACCCTAAAAATTATTTTTAACTTTTTTTATAAGTTTTTATTAAAAGAATTTTTTAAAGCATTATAAACCATAAGCCCTAAACCCTAATACCCACACCCACAACCTAAACCCTAAACGCTAAACCAAAAGCACTTTACAACATTTAAAACCCCAAACCCTAAACCCCAAGAATTTTATAACATTTTAACAAGCGTTTGTAACTTTTTTCTAAGTGTTTATTTAAAGAATCTACTAAATTGTTATGAACCCTAAACCGTAAAACCTACACCCTAAGAATTTTATAGAACTTAAACAAGAGTTTTGTAACTTTTTTTAAAGTGTTTATTAAAAGAATTTAGAAGTGTGTCCCTCAAAACTAAACCCTAAGCATTTTATAACTTTTTAGCAAGTGTTTTGTAACTTTTTTTAAGTGTTTATTAAAAGGATTTACTAAAGCTTTATAAACCCTAAACCCTAAACTCTAAACACTAACATTTTATAACATTTTAAACCCTAAACTCTCAGCATTTTATAACATTTTAAAAAGTGTTTTGTAACATTTTTTTAAGTGTTTATTAAAATAATTTATTGAAGTGTTATAAGACCTAAACCCTAAACCCTAAACGCTGAGCATTTTATAAAATTTTAAGAACCGTTTTGTAATTTTTTTAAGTGTTTATAAAAAGAATTTACAAAGGCCTTGTTAATCCTAAACCATAAACCTTCACCATTTGATAACATTTTAAACCCTAAACCTAAACCCTAAGCATTTAATGACATTTTAACAGGATTTCGTAACTTTTTTTCATGTGGTTATTAAAAGCATTTACTAAAATGTTATAAACCCTAAATCCTAAATTGTAAGCATTTTATAACATTTTAAACCCAAAACCTTGAATCCTAAAGCCTAAAGACTAAAATATAAACCCTAAGTATTTTATAACATTTTAACAAGCGATTTCTTACTTTTTTTAATTGTTTATTAAAAGCGTTTATTAAAGTGTTATAAACACTAAACCCTAAAACTTGAGCATTTTATAGGAATTATAGAACCTAAACCCTACAACCTAAGAATTTTATAAAATTTTAGCAAGTGGTTTGTAACTTTTTCTTATATTGTTATTAAAATAATTTATCAATATATTATAAATCCAAAACCGTAAACCATAAACCCTATCCCTAACCGCTAAGAATTTTATAACATTTGAAAATACATCTGTAACTTTTTTAAGTGTTAATAAAAAGCATTTAATAGAGTTTTTTAACCATAAACCCTAAACCCTAACCATTTTGTAACATTTTAAGTGTTTATTTGAATAATTTACAAACGTGTTATAAAACCTAAATCCTAAACCCTAAACACTAAACACTAAACCCCAAAGCCCAAACCCTGACCCTAAAAACTAAGCATTTTATGATCTATTAAAAATAAATTTTTAACATTTATTTAAGTGTTTATTAAAATAATTTACTAAGGTGTTATAAAACATAAACCCTAAACCCTAAACCCCAAACCCTAAACCTTAAACCCTAATCATTTAATAAATTTTTGAAATGTGTTTTGTAAACTTTTATAAGTGTTTATTAAACCACTTAAGAATGTTTTAAAAAGCCTAAATTCTAAACCCCAAACCCTAAACACTAAATCCTAAACCCTAAATAATAATCCCTAAACCCTAAATCCTATAAACTAAACCCTAAACACTAAGAAATTTGTAACATTTTTAAAATCGTTTTGTAACTTCTATTTAAGTGTTTATTAAAAGAATTTACCAAATTGTTATAGACCTTAAATCATACACCCTAAAACCTAAACCCCAAAACCTAAACCCTAAACCCTAAACCCCAAGACCTAAACCCTAAACCATAAACCCCAATAATTTTATAATAGTTTAAAAAGAATTTTGTAACTTTTATTTAAGTGTTTATTAAAACAATTTACTAAAGTGTTATAACCCTAAACCCTAAACACAAAACCGTAAACCCTAAACCCCAAAACGTAAAATCTAAACCCTAAACCCCAAACCCCAAATCTATATCCTAATCATTCAATGACATTTTAACAACCTTTCTGTAACTTTTTTTGAAGTGTTTATCAAAATCATTTATTCAAATGTTATAGACTCTAAATCCTAAACCATAGGCATTTTATAGCATTTTAAACCCAAAACCCAAAACCCTAAAGCCTAAACTCTCAACCCTAAGTATTTTATAACATATTAACAAGTGTTTTCTCACATTTTTAAGTGTTTATTGAAAGCATTTACTAAAGTGTTATAAACCCTAAACCCTAAACCATGAGAATTTTATATAATTTCAAATTATAAACCCTAAATTTCAAAACCTAAACCCTAAACACTAAGAATTTTATAACATTTTAATTTTGTAAAATTTTAAAGTGTTTATTAAAAGAATTTAATAAAGTGTTATAACCCTAAACCCTAAACCCAAAGAATTTTTTAGCATTTTAACAAGTGTTTTGTAACTTTTATTTAAGTGTTTATAAAAATAATTTACTAAAGTGTTATAAACCCTCAAGCCTAAAGCCTAAATACTAAACCCTAAACACCAAACCCCAAACCCCAAACCCTAAAACCTAAGAATTTTATGATCTATTTATTATAATTTGTAGCTTTTATTTAAGTGTTTATTAAAATAATTTCCTAAGGTGTTATAAAACCTAAACAATAAACCCTAAATCCCAAACCCTAAACCCTAAACCCTAAACAAGATTTATCTAAACTTTCATGACGCGAGCTCCATTAGCATTAAGTGCTCCATTATTTTATATGGTTTCATATCTTAATCTTATCTCACACAAACCCTAGTTCCCAATAATGCACCAAATCATTAACCCTCTCATTACCAAAGAAGGGCCTAATATGATTACATCAAGAATATATGGATGATCTAGTGGCTATGTTGTGAGAATGAGGACACTCTCCTAGTTTTATAAGATAGGTCAGTTAGGAAAATGATAGAGAGTGGATCAAGTGTGCAACAACCTAATCTAATTTATTATATTATATCCACATTAGGATAGTCTAGTGAATATGTAGAAGTGTCATGTGGTGGTTGGAAGCCACCTCCAATGTGGCGTGGTCTTTAAGGTCAGGATCCACATTTCAAGCACTCCTCGTGACATGGTTTTGTGCTCTCTAAAAGAGGATCCAAACTTTAATTTTCCTCAACATGTCCTAATTCAAAACAAACTCCAAGTATTGCACTCTCCAATAAAGAATCCCTCAATACAACCACTCAACATATTAGACTATGACGTGCTTGTAGTCGTCCTAGGGAAGAGTGCTTTTTCTCCTAGTGCATGTTATGATGATCCAAACATGTGAAAGAATGCAACAAAATAAAAATATAGACAGAAAGATAGATTTTAAGAATAAATAAACCTTCATATCATTAATATCAAAGAATTGAAATATGTTTACATACAAAATGGAAATAAACTAGCTTGGGCAATGGGAGCTTATCCCCTAGAAATGTGTTACAATGAGGTTTGAATACATATTTGTTATTGAGATATAATGGAAAACACTAAACATCCAAAAACCTAACCCTAGGACATGAAGCGCCAAAACTATGGGCCCCATTGGGGTAAATTGGTACATCAACTTCCAGGGGTCGTAACCTGGGCATATGATCTTTGTTTGACTATCATAGTAGCTCATTTTTAATATCTCGAAGATGATGTCAAAAGAATGTTGGCTAGCCCATTTTGGGATATAATGGTCTCTCTGATTTCCCTAAAAATGTTGTTTAGGGCCTCAAAACGGCTCTAGAAGTTCAAGGCTCGAGAAACTGCCAGAAATAGTAAATTGTGCTACAATTAAGGAACCCAAAAAACTGAAAGAGATAGTGTTGGAGTCCAAGTGGAATAGGCAGGTGGCCACCAATATCCAACTGGATTGCCAGCCATGCTAAATACAGTAAACTATGGTTAACAATCATAGACCATGGTAACCATACATAACTATGGTCAGTCATAGTAAACCAAATTGATCACCATGGTTATACTATGGCTGATAATGTGTAATTATTGTTAAACATCACCAACTATTTTTTTACTATTGTTAATGATTGTTTGACTACAGTTGAACATGGTTGACTATGGTTGTTTATTTTGACTTTTGAAGGATTGACTATATTTGACTATGGCACCAAGTTGAATATTGTTAAATATAGTCAATGTAGGGTTGACAAAATTTGACATTTAAAAATTGTCTACCAAGTTTTGACGACATTTATCTAATGTCATTTGATAATGATTGACAATTAATATTAATATTAAAATTAAAATAATCATGAAAAACCTAAACCCAGTAATAATAATAAACTAAAAACTACAACATAATAACAAACTTAAATCTAAATTTAATAACAAAACACATTCTATTATATTAAAACCAAACCTATTTTTTTATAAAACCTAACCACTTACATATTAAAACTTTGAAAACAGAAAAAAGTATCACGGAATTAAAATAGTCTAATATAATAAACATTTTACTAAATACAAAACCATTATGGTTTACCATGATTTACATTATTTTATAATCTCATATTACACTAAAAAAATTACAACATTCATTGCCATATTCTTATGAAATCATTTCATATGTATAATATATAAAGATTCTTATAAAATAAATATATATGTATAATATATACAAAGTGTCATATTATATTATATTAAAACACATAATTTTATATTTAAAAGTTAAAAATTGTCATTTAAAACATGTCATCAAATGAAAAGTTAAGTGTTACAGCTATGCCTCCAAAACTCCAACAATCGTTCAAGAATATATCTACAATATATGTACATAGTAACATAGTAACCATTTTAGAGTGGGTTACAACTATGGCTGCAAAAGTACACAATATATATATATATA
>APFE030518053.1:0-14478 GCA_000404065.3 Pinus taeda | reverse complement strand
AAGTATATAATCAGTCCAAGGTAAAACGCTTGATGGTTTTCCATTTCATATATTTAAATTATCATTTAAAGCCAACAATTTACATTATGCCACATGAATATTTAAATGCCTAATAAGATTAAGTTCCATGCAAATTCAGAGATAATTTATGACATTATCTAATATAATGTTTGATACAAATATAAATATATGACACCTTAAAAAGGCATAAGAATGTACCACCAACTTCCAACCATCCAATAAGAGAAATACATTTGGAAAATAAAAGAGCGTAAGTTGTAACTATACCAATGCTAATTAGAATTTAGCATATTTTCAATTAAAAAAACTTGCCCAAAAAATACCCTGTTATATGAAAAAACTTGCCGCGTAAGAACATTTGGTGCATAAAAACGTTTTGGAAAAAGTTCCAAACGTCAAAAATCCGTCTTTTACTCTTCCAGGCACGTCACTCAAAACGGGGAATGACCAATTCCACCCATCAAATACGTGAAAAAAGCCTTATGACGGGCAAAATGCCCGTCAAATTCCATCCCTGGTCAGGGTCATTTCACCAAATGACATGAAATTCGAACGCATCATAAAAAGCTTAACCCGACCAACTCCGCTCCTCAAGAAAGGGGCAAAGTAACTCATCCATTCACAATGATGTTATTTTTAGTTTTTTAGTTTGTAGGGAGTAGTTGAATTTATATAAAAAATGGTTTTTTACGATTTTTTTTTTTGGTTAATTTTAATTAAAATTTAGTAGAAGTTTTTAAAATTTGAGTTTAATTGTTTAATTTACAGAATTTGAGTCTTTTAGTGAGTGCTGAATTTATTTATGCATTCAAAAATGCAATTTAAATTATAAAAAATCACATTTTTTTATTGTTTAATCTACAGAATTTGAGTGTCTTAGTGGGTGGGTGATGAATCTATTTATGCATTCAAAAATACATTTTAAAAAATCACATTTTTTCTTGAAATTGTTTTGTCGATTCTAGTAATTTATTTTATTTTATTTATAATTTAGGCTACACCCTATTTTAACATTCATATGTTCCATTAGTCCAGTGATAATGGTGGAACCATATTGGAGAATTATGTCTAAATGGTTTTTGCTTTATTGTCTCCAAAAAGATTGACTTTTTGAAGTCAAACCCTCCCATATTGGTTAGCCCAATGATAATGATGGAACCATATTGGAGAATCATGTCTAAATAGTTTATGCTTACTATTTCCAGGAAAAAAGTGAGTTTTTCGAAGTCAAACTCCACATGAACTGCTTTTTTTAACTTCTGAAGGTATGCATGATCTTGAGTTTTCAAGTCTGTTGAAAAAGGTATGGGTACCTTCTGATGGGTTGAAAATACTCTTTGAGCACATGTGGTCGAAAAAATATATATACATGAAATGAATATGTGTTAATTTTTAGATAACAATGATATATTTTATGCTTAAGAACAATTTACTTCAATTTTTTTTATTAACCCAATATCAATTTTCAGATTAGCAATCACATTAACATGATAGTAAATGCAAATAGAACATAAATAAAAAGCAGAAGACAAGTCAAGACAAGAGGACACAATATTTGGCGGATGCCAGGGAAAAACCTCAATGCGGAGAAAACCCTTTGATCAAATCTTCCTTTTATTCTTCAAAATTTCAGCAGAGAGGAGAGTACCATATACAAAATTTACTTGCCCAAACATAGTCAAATATGTCCAGTCAAACTGCAGTCAACAGGATGCCCCAACCAGAAAGTCAACATTGGTCAAACCAACAAAATTACTCCTCCAAATTAGATTGGTCAAATCCAGTGAATTCAGCCTCCAACAATAGTCCAAATCAGCCCAAAACAGTCCTAAAGAAATCAGTCAAACTTGGTCAACGCATAGTCAAACCTGCGATCAAACTTGCTACAGTGAATGTTAGTCAAATAGCGCAAAAATCTTGGTTTCTGTGCCCAAATATGCGTCCTACCCAAATAGAGATATTCCCACAAAAATCGTAGTCAAACAAGGTTAAATGTTGCCCGGTCAACGGTGGTCAAAGTTGGCTGCAACTCTATCAACACAAAAATAAAAAAACCCAGTGAAACTTTCGAACATGTGGAGGAGAATAAGGTTGTCCTAATTTGTACGACCCAATCAAATGAAGAGAGAGAGATATGTGTGTGATGATGAATGTCCAAATGAGGTAGATGTAGATGCCCCTTCTATTTATATGCAACGTTGAGGGTGAAGAGACATGACTTTTGGACTTCTGAGCCTACATTAGATTGTTGGCCGAGCTTGACAATTTGTCCATAGAGGAAATAAATTCATAATTTCATTTATACATGTCAGAATAAGATGATCTTTAGATCAATCTTACACCTCTCAAAAAGAGGAATCCAATAAAAATCACAACATCATATGAGTTGTCCAAAGTGGAGTTTGGCCCTAGTTGCCAAATTTAACAATATGCCACCCAAGTGTCTTAGGTAATTTGATAATAACATCCACTGAATTAAGGAATCAGAAAATAGGAATGGATAGAGTCTTGTGAGTCGATAGTCTCTGGTTATTTTGCTTGCAACAAGGGGTGCTCCCCAATTTGTTGTTTTTAACCTTTAAAATAAATATTGGGAATTTTCAAGTGTCTCGTCTTGATGGAACCCATTTAAGCTTTGATGACTTAAAGAATATAACTAGGATATCATAAACTTTGATTTTGAAATGATGTGGTAACTAACATAATTGGGACATCTTTAATGAAAGATGAGAGTGGTTTGCTTTGCAATCTATCATGCCATGGTGTGAACGACATTATGTTTGTTTATTTGACTTTGAGTTGCTCACACCCAATGATTAGGGTCAGAATGTTATATTTAGTTAATAACTAAGTCACCTGACATGATGACACGAGATACAGAGGACAGGTTATAGTTATATAACATATATTAATGAATTATTACACATAAAAAAATGAAATATAGAAAAAAATTAAAATCTCCTTAGAATTTAGAAACTAAAACATTTACAATTTTACATGATGATGATACAAATTCAATCATACTAGTGCATATAACCAAAATAGTACATGTGCAATTCATCTCTGAACCAAAAACACGTCATTAGGTGTTCTTTGAGGTCTAAAATGGGTCTCCTAAGAAAAATGTACAACCAAAATAAATTTTATAAGAACTAATAAGATTCAAGATAATGATGTCAACCATGAGGAATGATTTACCATTTTTGGAGTAAAAAAGGCAAAAATATTAAAAATAATAAAATAATAAAACTGTTTTTTCAACTTATCTGGAATGATTTACCATTTTTGGAGTAAAAAAAGCAAAAATATTAAAAATAATAAAATAATAAAACTGTTTTTTCAACTTATCTCCCAAATGTTTTACTCAAATTTCGGGTGAGAGTACTCGCTGGATGCAAAATTTAAATCATCATCCAAAGAGTACCCTCTTTGCATATTTTCGATGGACCCTACTACATGAAAAATGAAAAATACATGAAAAAACGTGTTTGCAATCACGTTTTTCATGTATTTATCATTTTTCGTGTAGCAAGGTCCATCGAAAGTATGCAATATATGTACTTCTCAAATGAAGAATCAAATCATGCATCCAACAAGTGTTGTCACTTGAAATTTGAGTAACCCATACAGAGATAAGTTGAAAAATTAGTTTTTTTTCCCTCTAAAATTTAATGATGTAATCTAATATTATTTTATTATTTCCACTATTATTTTATAATTTCCTTAGGAGGCTCATTTTATACCTCAAAATTCCCTTAACGCAACAAAAAAACAGAGACTCTAAATGGCTCTAGAGTCCAAAAGAAACATGATACAACAAATAACTAGTACTACATATCATCAAAATCATTGCCTATATCGAGATCATCATCATCAATATGAACCTCTAAGCATTAAAGTAAGATAGAAAAAGTTAATATATCAAATCAAAATTTTGTTCAAGTGATGGTACATTTTTACTAAGGTCATGATAGAGGAGTTCAACGATCACTGACACCAACATTGAAGTATATGAAGGGCATGGTGCTCTTGATTAAACGCTAGTTCATACCCTCGTCCATAATAGAATTGAACGTAAATGTTGCAATCCCCCAAATCCTAGAATCTTAAAAATTATTAAGTCTGCTGAATTTTGAATGGCATCTAAAATTCTACCTTTTCCATATAAAATTCAATAAAGTTTGAACAACTCTCAACAATCTTAAAACAATTAATGATAATGTTAAAAATTTAAGAAAAAAGATTACCATCAATAACATTATATTAATACCTTGGACAAATCCACTCCCAACGTTTAAGATCCCTGAATTGCCTTCAGAGCAGGCCAAAACCTTTGGGCTCTCCAAAAGTGTAACTCAGTTGCATGAGAAAGGCCAAAAAAAGAAAAGAAGATTTTAAGAAGCCATGGGCCACTTTTCCCCAGGCACATCTCTAAATTTTGGGACATGCGTAGGGCTTGTGTCTAACACGAGTCAAACTCATGTCCTAGAGTCAAAATCACGTTGGACTCGTCTCACACACCTGTTGTGTCCAACATGAAATACGTGACACGAGGGGGGTAAGGTCCTGTCAAGTAACTTAGGTTAATAGTAGTTTGTTTTGAACTGTTCAGCACAGTTAGCCTTAGCAGCACTTCATTTTTTATTCACCGGCCCAACAAACTCAGTTATATGTTTGGTACTCCGGTGTTTCTTCCAGTGATACTGGCCAACATCTTGCACTATGGCCACCAAAACGAATAACTGCAGCTTAGTCCACACAATTAAGCACATAAATCGCATTTGGAACAAACCTTAAGTTCTTCATCTCCTCAGTCCACCTAACCAACATTGCAGAGATTTTCTCTACTTGCGGGTGTGATTTATCTCCTGCATAGCATGGGTGAAACCTGATTTTTACCTCAATTCAACTGCATTCCAGCCACCTTTTCACCTCCCTGTCTGTGATCATAATCGTAATATTTGCAACTTCATCCCATCTACCAACATCCACAACATATAAGTTTGTCTGTGATCATAATCGTAATATTTGCAAGTAAGGCACAGTTAGCCTTAGCAGCACTTCATTTTTTATTCATCAGCCCAACAAACTCAGTAATGTGTTTGGTACTCTAGTGTTTCTTCCAGTGACACTGGCCAACTTCTTGCACTGTGGCCACAAAAATGTATAACTGCAGCTTAGTCCACACAATTAGGCACATAACTCGCATTTGAAACAAACCTTAAGTTCTTCATCTCCTCAGTCCACCTAACCAACATTTCAGAGATTTTCTCTAATTGCGGGTGTAATTTATCTCCTGCATAGCATGGGTGAAACCTGATTTTTACCTCAATTCAAATGCATTCCAGCCACCTTTTCACCTCCCTGTCTGTGATCATAATCGTAATATTTGCAACTTCATCCCATCTACCAACATCCACAACATATAATTTTGCCAGCAATATATCCTACTTTTTGAGGCTCTAAATAAAACAGCTGTACTGTTACCCCTTCTAGCTCTAAATTCCAGTGAATTCTGTAGGCAGTAACCACAACACCAAACGCAGCAGCATCTGGTAATACTGACATTCCTATAATAATGGCACATGCATCATCTAGTTGCCCAGCATACCCAAGCAGACCAACCATGCCTGCATAATGATCCACCAGGGGTATTCTGCATTTGAAATGCAGCCAACACTCATTCAAAAGACCTGCATGGCTCCAAGCAGACAGAATACCAGTGATGGTGATTAAATATGGCCACACTTGCCTGTTCCATTCGGTAGAAAAGTGTGAGAGATTCCACTCCACCCCCATGCATTCAATATCCTGCAATAATGGCACTCCATAATAGCAAATCCTGTCTAGCAATCTATCAAAGACATGGTGTGCAGCCTCTAAACTACCACACTTGACAATAGATAGATGCATATGAGGGCATCACCTACACAAGCCTGACTCAAACTCGTTTCTGATGATGTAATTGTGGATCCCCTTGTGTTAGAGCATATATCTTTAATGAGTACAGATTGGGAGAATATTTATCACAATGACTGTATCAGGTAAAGCATCTGAACTATCCATTTTACAATAGGGATTCTAAGCCTTGTCAGAATACTGATTATAAGAACAGCCTTCAATGACAGCATTCCAGGAGGCTACATCTTTGAAAGAAAATGTGTCAAATACTTGGTCTTTAATCTTTATGCTCCTGGATTTTGCATGCATGTCTACAAGTGCATCACCCACCATAACAGAGTACTCCAATCCATTGCTAGCTACAGAATCATGAATTCTCTGCCATGTTGATGATCCTCTGAGCTGGGGCATAAAGGAAGAATGCTCACAATGGTGCAGAGTCCAGTTTCACAACTGCAAGTTCCATCTGATGAAACGCATTCAAAGGTTCTTGGTGATTCCAATTCTGAAAACAGCATGATGCTGAGTCCTCAAATGTCTTTAGGAAGCCCTGTCATGGATTGAAAATACAACTCTTTTATCACTTTTGATTTAAAATTGAAAATTATGTAAATTAATATGCGACAAAGAGTCACGGGTAATTTGATAAAATCCACTTAATTAGGGTGTCAGATGGGTAAGAGTTTCTAGAAGGCTACATGTCTATTGTTTCTGATTACCGCTTTGCAAAAGAGTGATTCTTGCTAGTTTGTCTTTTTTAGCCCTTCCAAAATAATCATTTGGAGTCTTCACTGTTCAGGCATCTTGATGAAGCTCCTACAAGATTTGACGAGTTAAAGAATGGAATGAAGACATCAAACACTTCTCTTCTGAAATCACAAATTACTGAAATGAACAGACAACCTACATAACCAAAATATCTTGAAAGTAACGTGAGCATGCTTTGTTTCACAAATTCGTACCAAGCTTGAACAAGAGTATACTGTAATATCTATATATGCTAAGAGTAGCTTATTTTAAGCTCTTTCATGCAGTTACCTAGCATCAACAAAAGAAACTCGGTATAGTGTTGAGCACAAATGTGTATACCTTCTTGCCTCGTGGTCACAAATATGTATGCTTTCTCCACTTTAGTCAACATAATGAAGCACAGAACTTGTATTGGGGACATAACCAAAGTTCTTCATCTCCTCAGCCAACCTTTCTAGCATTGCATAGATTTTCGCTGCTTGCGGATGTGATTTGTCTCCTGCGCGGAATGCATGGAATCTGTTTTTCACCTCTATCCAACTGCATCCTGGCCACTTTTTTAGTCCCCTATCTTTGATCAGTGTTCTAATTTTTGCTACTCCATCCCATCTGCCAACATCCGCATATAAATTTGACAGTAGTACATAATATCCTACATTTTCAGGTTCTAAATCAAAAAGCTGATTTGCGGCCCATTCTCCTATCTCTACATTGCAGTGAATTCTGCAGGCACCAAGCAAAGCCCCAAACACACCAGCATCTGGCTTTAATGGCATTGTTTCAATCAGATTGAATGCCTCATTGAGCTGCCCAGCACGTCCAAGCAGATCAACCATACATGCATAATGATCCACCATGGGTGCTATGCAATAATGTCTTCTCATTCGATTAAATTGCAACCAGCCCTCATCCACCAGGCCTGCATGGCTGCATGCAGAAAGGACGCCAATGAAGGTGATGTGATCTGGCTTCACCCCTGATTGTTCCATTTCGTAGAAAAGTGTGAGAGCTTCCATTCCATCCCCATGCATTCCATATCCTGCAATCATGCCACTCCATGACAACAAATCCCGTCTGGGCATTCTATCAAAGACATGCCGTGCAGCCTGCAAACTACCACATTTGACATACATGTCTAAAAGGGCATTGTCCACAGAAATTTCTGAATTAAATCCATTTTTTATGACGCAATTGTGGATCTCCTTGCCTTGTTGTAGATCTCCTAAATGAATAGATATTGGAAGAATGGTTGTCATGGTCACTGAATCAGGTAAAACACCACATAGATTCATTTGACGATAAAGGGTCAAGACCTCATTAAATAACCCATTATAGGAATAGCCGGCAATCATAGCATTCCATGAGATCACTTCTTTGAAAGATAATGCATCAAATATTTCACGTGCAATCTCTAGGCTCCTGCATTTTGCATACATGTCTACAAGTGCATTACACACCATGACAGAGGACTGCAAACCACTTCTAATTACAAAGTCATGAATTTTCTTGCCAGATTCAAGAGCCTCTAAGTGACCGCATACAGGGAGAATGGTCACAATAGTGACAAGGTCTGGTTTCATGCCTGCAAGCTCCATTTGATGAAAGATGTTGAGGGCCTGATGGCACTGTCCATTCCGAGAATAACATGCAATCATTGAATTCCATGAGCCCACATCTTTCCTAGGCATTCTGTCAAACAGGTGTTGTGCATCTTCTAAACTCCCGCATTTGGAATACACGTCTATAATGGCGTTCAATACAAACACATCAATGACAAATCCTCTACGGATTATATAAGCGTGGAACTCTTTACCCAGCTGTAGTGCTGCTAACTGGGCAAATGCTGGGAGAACACTTGTGAAAGTGACCATATTGGGTTCCACATGTTGCAGTAGCAGCATTTGGCGAAAGAGCTTCACAGCATCTTCGGCGTAACCCTTGTGGGCGTACCCTGAAATCATTGTATTCCATGAGACTGTATTTCGTTGATGCATTTTGTCAAACTGTTGGCGTGCAATCTCAATACTCCCACATCTCGCGTACATATTGACAATTCCATTGTTAACAGAGACATCTGAATCCCACCCGCTTCTCATGATATGATGATGGACCTCCTTACCCTGTTCTAACCCAAGCTCGGACAGATCTGCGCATGCTTTCAGAACAGAGGTCAGAGTCAACTTGTCCGCTTCTACCCCTTCTCCCTGCATTCGCATTCTCTTGTACAATTCAAGTGCCTGCTCACACTGCCCTTTCTTCACATACCCTCTAATCATAGCATTCCATAATAATACTTCATCGTCAACATGATTGGATTTGCAGTTAAACCTATGAATTGTATCAAAAACCAGGCGGGCGTCAATCAAACTCCCGTGCATTGCATAAATGCTTACAAGTTTGGCTCCAAGGACGGCGTTTTGGTGGAAACCACTGATAAGAATACGGGCATGCAGTTGCTTACCTTCACTTACAGAATTGATGCTCTCTCCCGCAAGTAAATCATAGCCCCCGCCCAACTCTCCTCTTGATTCTTCGTTCAGCAAATTACTGTTTGAAAATGGTTTGGGTTTGAGAGGGCGGCCATGAATGGAATTGAGGAGATTCTGTATGATCTTCATATGAAGATGGTGATAGGTTTTGGACGGAAACAGCATGCCTACGTATTCATGTTTTATCTCTGCAGCTGTTCAGATGGGAAGGGTAGGGGAGTGGAGAAGGGATACAACAGACTATCACATCCCATCACAGTCAAAATAACGATAGCAATTTGAAAACATGAAACAATGGGGTCAAATGTATCGCTGTATAAAAGTTGCCAAACCTCCCTGCCAGTTTCTCAGTCTCCCTTCTTGATTTCTGTTGGCTCGGTTGAGAAGGTTTCACAAATAACAATGTTGTGAAAGGATTGGTTGTGAAGCCAATGTGATTTGAAATCTATTTGCTTAATCGAAGGGTTCAATTTGAATATCATCCATATTTTTAAGATGCTCTATCCAAGGATCCCCTCTCACGTCTATGTATCTAATCTTTAATAGTATTTTAAAGATCCAAGATGTTTAATTAAGCATCCCCTCGTCCGTTTATGTATCTAATGTTAATAGTTTTCTGAATATTATGAATGTAGTGTATGTAATAGTTTTAATGGTAAGTAAACTGAATTGTCTTTTATGGTGTGGACATGTTAAAACCGTAAGTTTCATCTTTATATCACTGCATATTGATTGGAATTGCTAAGGTGACTAGGACGAGTGATTACATTTGTGCTCAAGGTCTGCAGACTAAGGCACTTACATTAGGGTGTTTTGTGGTGCTTTTGTGCATTGTTTTGCTCCCCACTTTTTGGCATGCGTGGTTGGTTAGGAATTTGAGGGTGCAAGCTTTTTTATTTTGGATTTTTTTTATCTTCGGTAGATATTCAAGTTTTTGTTACTTTTTATGAGTTTGGTTTATGAGTTTGGTTTCTTCATCTTGTATTGTTTAATGGAGATAGTAGCAAATTTGAAGGAGAGATTCTTTTTTTTCTCCGTTGGGGTGTGGATAGTTTAGAAAATCAAAATTACACGAAAGGGTTTCAAGTTTTTGTTAAGACCCTCAAAGGGAACTCAATCCAGATTTCAGTCACTAGGCTTGATAAAGTGGTGACTCTAAAACATATCTTGGAGAAGTAGTTGGGATTCCTGTAGCCCTGCGACATCTTATATTCGAAGGGAAATAGATGTAGGATATGTTATAGTTGAAAGACTACATTATATCCCGAAATTCTTCCATCATCTTATTGCTTAGGTTGTAACAACCCCAGGATAAAGTTTCATGTAATAAAGGGAAAAAGAATAAGACCAAGATCATGGGACATGTATTCCAAGTTGAATGTTGGGAAAATGCTATAGTCGGTATCACTTGTTGCTTATTATGGCTATGGAAATTGACGAAGACATTGTCAAATACAAAGAAACAATAATTGACATTTAGTTATGAAAATAAATAAAAATAAGAGAAAAGGAAGGTGAAGAGACACAAAGGTGCATGCAAGGGAAATTAGAGGAAAAAAGAAGGAAAATGAAGAAAAAGAGAGACATTAATAATAAAAAAGCATCAAAGAAACAATTCATAGATTTTGTTAGTTTTTGGCTTTCGTTCAATTTCAGAGAGAGGAAAAATTAAAGAGCAAGCAAAGGACAAGCAAAGGAATGCAAGGAGAAGGTTGGATCAACAACTTCAACATGAGGATTTTGCAGGTAATGGGTTGGATGTGTGATTTTCTTGTTGGGTTATGAATGCATAGTACGTGCATTTGATTATTTGGTTAATTTTATGTCATTGGCATAGGCTTTTTCTAGTTTGACATTAGTTTCAACCTTGCCTTGTCATTTCCTAGACAGTCATGGTGTGATGGGATTCATTCTTGGTTGAGCCTTAGCTTACCGGAAGGTTTTGAATTCAGACGAGGTGGTCTTAGGAAAATTCCCAGAGGTTGGGGGTGGAGATGGTTTTCTCCAGGAAGCCCTCAACAGATGGGTGGAGACAAGATGTTCTGAATTGGATCATTATATTGTTTGTCATCCATCGATGCATTTGGAGTGGAAAAAGTGGAGGAATCAGCTCACAGGACCGTTTATACGGCAGGACCCAGTTTGGTGAAACAGGGTCTGAAACCTTCCGAGAGCGTTTTGAGGCATCAAACAATGTTTTTTGGGGGGTAAAACTTTGCCGCTCAAGCGCCACATTCTTTGATGTTATTCTACACACGGAAATCTTTCTAATGGCCCAAGAATTGTGTCAATCGGAGTCCATATGCAAAAGTTATGTCACTCAGAAGTTGACCTTCATGTTTTCACACCTATAGTTCGGGAGGATGTCGCGTCAACCCCCATTATTCATGGAAAATGGCTAGCCACTTGTTTTTGATGTAGAAGACTCTAGAAGAGCCTATTTTGCAACTCTATTTAAGAGTTGATATAGTCAAACTTAACCACTAGTAGGCTATCGGACTGTGTTATAACTGGGCCATTAGGAGGTAGAGGCATTCTATTCTTTCGAGAGCATTTTGTTCCATAGCTGAGCAAAGATAGCTAGGAGAGATAGGAGGTAGAGCACACATAGAGGATATGTGCATTGTAGCAACACACGGGCCACAAACATTACTTCTTTGTATCTGTAGCCATATTTCCAGACAAGAGAAAGAGAGCGAAGCGACCTCACCTTCCAGCTATGTTTTCTCTAGAAAGGGTTTCCTAGAAAGCATATCTTGTGTATTATGTGTGTGAGAGCTTATTTTGTCATTCTCTACCTTTCTGCATAATTTACTTTTACATGCATGCACTAATTATAGTAAGATCTACAGATCTAGAAATTAAATAAAATTGTAATAGTGTAAAATCTCATATTTTTAATGTAATATTATCATATCTGTTTTGACAAACTGTCGAGTGGAATATCCATGGCAATTTACAGATGACAAGAAAATTCCTCAACGTATGGTGAAGAAATTCTGAGGCATCAAAGCTTGGTTTGGGTTTTGTGATCTCAAGGTCGGTTTAGGTGACATCACAGTTGCTTGAGGGTGGAGGTGGTTTAACCTATGGATTCTCTATTTGGTTATGTCTTAGTTTACCCCATGAGATCCCACATTCATGTTTGGAATATGACATGGTGGTGATTGAATGAAAGAGAGATTTGGTTCAGCGTAATCTATGATCGGGTGGCATGTGGAAGTCCCTAACTTGGTTGACTTTTGCATATGTAAATAAGAGTTATTTTCTTGTTGTGATTAAAGAGTGCATGTATTGGACCGTTATTATGTCGGTTTTATGGCTGATTTGTCATGGTTTCTATTCTGATTATATGCTAGTTATATGCATAGTTTTATGATGTGCTCTAGTTATGGCTCTTGTTCATGATTTTATAAGTTATTGAATGGTTGATGAATGCATGGGCTAACAAGTTTTGTTGTAGCTAGCTTGAGAAGGCATAGAGCTTTCTTGGTGATTCCCATATGAGGTTCAAAAATTTATGATCAAATATGCATTTGTGACCTGTAGCTTTCATGTTTACCATATGTCTGATGAAATTATATTGTGTACTACGCATGTCTAAGTCAAGATCTTTATCAAGTTTTGAATGGTTGGCATTATTATCATCTTAATCATGATCTTAGAAAATTATAGGTAGTTTTGGGCAGTGGTCTGGAGGCTGGCCTGAAAAAGTGGCACAAATCTCGCAATTGCTAGCACAAAACTGAGGATTTTGGATCATAACCATTGGTAGATAGGCTTCACAAGGGCTTCACTGGGGGAGCAATATCATACCACATGGGTTCATATTGGGGGATATATATTGAGGAAAAAATAATATAATATATTGGGTGATATATAAGAGGTAAATGGTTTTTATACTGGCAATATAAAAAATGGAGCTTAAAGTTAATGAAAAAATATAGAGGGGTATAAAAAATGTTAATGAAAAATGGATACCTACAATATCTAGTGAAAGTAGGGGTTTTTTAAATTGGGAAGCTATTATGGGTTCATATTAGTAGGGGGTTAAATAATGTGATTTTTAGAAGGATTTTCCAATGTGTAGTCAAATTAAGGGTATTGTTTAATATGCCACGAACTTATATGATATGTCAGAGGTTCACTGAGTGAATCCCTTGGGATAGCCTTATGGTTAGTTATAGCCTCATAACTGCATGCACAGTGTGTCAAGAATGTAGTTATGGAGTTAGGACAGTGGAAAAAGGTTCCAACTAAGGGGTTGATCACCTACGGTGGTTGTCAGGCTTATGAGTGGTTTGTAGTCCCTAAGGGATGGTAGAAAGTTTTCAGTTTGTGGCCCCACTTCCATAACTGGAACTTCAAGTTCGAGTCATATCATAGTGACACTTAGCTCATGTTTACCCTAGAGGGCTTGTAAAAGGGGGTAAATGTGGGAGGGGTCATTATAGGGTGGTATCAAAGCTTCCAAGTTCAAACACTTGGATTGGATGGGCTTGATGCATATTGTTATGCATGCATTTTGATGGTTATGGTTATCATGCATGTTATATATATATATATATATATATAATTTGAACTGATTTGTGCAAATGTTATAGCCTCCCCTAAAATACATTGAGGTATGATTTTGATTATGATTTCTATTTGGCTTATCTAACATGACATGCTTGTAGGAAAGAGAAGGCCAAAGATGAAGAGCAAGATGGTGGACTACAATTCACATGACTCCCCTTTCAGGCTTAATGTGAATTCTATGGAATGGGAAAAGTCAATTGAGCAGCAAGGAGAAGAGTATTATCTTGATGTAGAAGATACATTGAGGATTTTAAGGGCAAAGATAAGAAGTTGCAAGGCAGATAAAAACAAGTTGATTGAGGCACAAGAAAGACTTGCAAGAGCCCAAGAAAAGTAGGCAGAGGTTAATGCAGTCATCATTCAGAGTCTTTCGAAGTTGCAGAAGCAATGATAGATGGGGATCAACCATGGAGATTGTTATGAAACCAGCTCAAGAAAAGATAGAAAAGATAGATCAACGCCTTAGAATTCAGCCTCTTCGAGGAGGAAACCTCATTTACCTTACATAAATGAACAATTCTTGGATGATTCAAATGACAAAACCTCCTTTCTATATATAGGAGTCTAAGGAGTCACAATATAACCCAGCCAACCTAACAATAATAATATAAAGCCACAGAAATAACAATAGAGGGATTCTATGGGGCACAGTAATAACAATATGGGGACAATAGGGGCACAACAATATTAATAAGGGGTATAACTACAATAGTAATGGGGTAATCACTAGTATTAT
>APFE030518045.1:0-17667 GCA_000404065.3 Pinus taeda | reverse complement strand
GTGATCTGTTAACTAAATAACAAGCAGTAGATACTGCTTGTGCCCACAACTCCTTTTGCAAGTTAGCATTGCTAATCATGCTTCTGGCTCTTTCCATAAGAGTCCAATTCATACGCTCAGCAACACAATTTTGCTGAGGAGTATAAACAGCAGTTTTATGTCTAACAATTCCCTCATCCTTACAGTACTGTTCAAATTCACATGAAGTGAACTCGCCACCATTTCAGTTCTTAAGCATTTAATGGATTTGCCTATTCTTTTCTCTACCATTACTTTAAATTGTTTAAAGACATTTAATACATCAGCTTTCCTTTTTAGCATATAGATCCAAACTTTCTGGGAGTAATCATCAATAAATGTTAAAAAATGCAGTGCACCTCCATATGACATAACAGGGGAAGGCCCCCATAGATCAGAATGAATGTAGTCTAAAACATCTTTACTATTATGATTACCAACTTTAAACCTCTGTTTACACTGCTTGCCATACACACAATGTTTATAGAAATCTAAATTCAAGGATTTCAGACTTGGAAGAGATTTACGCTTCACCAATATCTGAAGACCTTTCTCGCTCATGTGACCCAATCGTTGATGCCATAGACGAGTGCCTACTTCTTCCTTTTCTGACGCAACCACTGCTTCACCGATCTGAGTACTTCCTTTCAACCTGTAAAGATTTCCGACCTTTTCTGCCTTCATAACCACAAGTGATCCTTTGAAGACTTTCAAGACGCCATCTTAACCTGTAACCTTATATCCATCTGAATCCAAAACTCCCAAAGAAATCAATTTTTTCTTTAAATTAGGTACATGTCTAACACTAGTTAATGTTCTAACTGTGTTATCATACATCTTAATCCTGATATCTTCCATCCCAACAGTCTGACATGACATATTTTTACCCATAAACACAGAACTACCGTTTACATTTTCATATGAGGTAAACCAGTTTCTATGTGGGCACATGTGATGCGAAGCACCAGAATCTAACAGGCAGCTATCTACACCCTGAGAGATATTACATTCAATTGAAGTTTCATCTATCATACACAATTCTTTAGCAGATAAAACTTCATCTATCATACCTGAATCGACCTGATTCGCTTCGTTCTTCAGGTTTTCGGATTCCTTTCATTTCCAACAGTCCTTCTTCAAGTGTCCAACTTTATTGCAGTTCCAACATTTCGCCTTACACTTATTTCCTTTCGATTTCGATCTAGAAGTTCCCCTTGGTTTTTATCCTCTTTCCTTTGAGCGTCCTCTAGCGACCATGGCTTCTCATGCAGCTGTTTCAGTGTTGGATTTCCTTCATACTTCTTTAGAGAGCAGAGCTCCCACGACTCATTCAAACTTCAAAGAATCAGCAGAGCTGAAGCTGATTGGAGTTACGAAGTGATCCCACAATTCAGGTAGTGAACAAAGCAAGGTTATGGCTTTATCTTCTTCTTGTATTTTGACTTCCATATTTGTTAATTGACATATTAGTGTATTAAAAACATTCAAATGTTCTGCAACGTTTGAACCTTCTTTCATTCGAAGACTGTATAACTGTCTTTTCAGATAAATTTTGTTGGTCAATGATTTTGTCATATAGATATTTTCAAGTTTCTCCCACAATCCTAACGCTATAGTCTTTTCAACAATGTTGAAGAGAACTTCATCCGGTAGACATAGCCGGATGGTACTAAGAGCTCGGGCATCCAAGTCCTCCGAGTCTGAAGTAGTCATGGTTGCAAGTTTTTTAGTCGCCCCATCCAATGCCTTGTGCTTCGAGGATAAAATCTTGTGGGCTTCGAGGATAAAATCATGACTTCATCATTTATGGATAAGGAAAATATGATCATGGTCCGAGATCTAAACTTTTCATTGGGGCATGTTGAATCATCGGGCTCAAGAGCACAAACGGATCCCCTAACTTAATATTTTTAGCACCTATTGGATTCTCATAGTCTCCTGAATACAGACACGACCAAAATCTAGCCTACTTGAAGCAATAGGAGAATTGGCAAGGATGCACTCACCCGAAGATTGGATTGTTTCATCATTAAAGCACAACTCGTGGATCTTTTGGACAGAATTAGAGAGTGGGTGGGACTAAGTGACCAAGATTGAATATGAAGGAGATGTTCATGAACATGCAAAGCCACAACAACCTTTCACAATGGCAGTTGGTTGTACCCTTGAAAGTCTCCAGAAACGAAAAATGGATGAACGTTTTGATGCAGTATCATCTTTTCCACGAAAACCCTGCAATCAACTCTTGTCAACTAGTAATCCAAATTTTACTGATGTCGAGTTACCTCGAGTACTTAATGCCCTAGTGAATTTTTAATTTTTTTACGTTCTTTTGATATTTGCATGCATTTATGCGATATAAAATCGGTACAAAAAATTTATAAATTCATTTTTGGGGTGGTGTTCAAATTACAGGAGTGCAGACGACGTAAAGGAAGAACACGTCCTACAAATAATCAGTGAACATGATTTTCTGGATGATGGATACCGATGGGGAAATATGGAACCAAACACATAAATAAAAATCCTAATCCAAGGTATGGATATGCTCTATACAGTTATTTCAAATTGCTTCGTCAGGAAATATGTCGAAAGGAGTGCACGTAATACAGCAGCACTTATTATAGGGTATGGAGGAAAACATAACGATGAACCACCGAATTCGGAATGGTCCCTCAAGAGAACCATCACCTCATTTCAAATCAATTGCATGGGCTTGTTATTAGGTTGAAAAGGATGTTATAAGTTGAATGGCTGAAATTAGGGAAGATAATATGTTAATTTGTTTCTAATTTTAATAGGGGAAATTAGGGATTATAACACGCTACTTTGTTTTTTTATTTTTATTTGAACAAACATAAATTTAGGTTTATTTTTATGGATGTGCATTTTTATGTATTTTATTTACTTTATATGTTTATTATATTGATGTGGGTTTATTTTTAAGTAATTTATTTACTTTGGATGTTTATTATTAAATAATATAAAATTTATTATATATTTTTTAAGATATGTTATGTTTTTTTTAAATAAATTATTGATTATTCTAGTTATTTAATTTTATATATTAATTAGTTTCTTTGTTAATAAATTTGGCTTAACAATGGTTTATTGACATCAAAATTAATAATTTTTTGAGTTTATTAGAGGAGTATTATGCTAAAATCACATCATATTTTCAAGAAGACTGCTTTCATAAACTTGATATGGATCATAGAAGCCTCAATTCAACAATTTATTGAGCGTTTATCTTTTGACAAACATGTCTTCTTATTTTGTCTATTAGATAGGAATAATGGACAATTCAATAGATAGTAATATGGAAAGACACAAAACATACTTACATTGTGCTTACTATTTTCCATCATCCTACCCTCATTTACAATCTAGCTATGCATCATTCCACAATTTAAGAACTCCACTTTTATAATCTAAATACAAGAAATGAAGTCACAATATTTAATATTTAATTTAAAATAACATCCCATGCAAGCATGAAGACAGGTGATAATTAAGGGTTTGAATCTATTTTTAAGATTTTAAATTTTGTAAAATAACATTTTGCAATGTGCTATTTATAATATTTGTGAAGGAATTCTTGAGAGGAAAGTTTGTTGAAGAGAAATCTTTGAAATCCAATTTTATTTGTTCAAACTTCCAATCTTTAATTTTTTTTTATGTATGAACTTTGAGGTGAATGTCAACAAGATATTCCCATAATCATTATATAGATGATACAACATGTAATTTTCTTTTTTTAATAGAAATTAAGATCACAAGTTAATTTTAACTTCAAATAAAAAATATAAAATGATTAGAATCATTGTAAAATCAACCTATTGACAATTATAAACGTTTCTTAATTTTTGACAATGTGGATGGCATATGAATCGTCCATTGAAGATCCAATGTCACCCACTAGTGATATCTTATGAGTAAAATAATGTTCACTAGTGATATCTTATGAGTAAAATAATGTTCATGAACATCCAAAGCCACAACAACCTCCGAGAATGGCAGTTGGTGGTACCCTTGAAAGTCCCCACAAACGAAAAATGGATGAACGTTTTGATGCAGTATCATCTATACAAGGAAAACCCTGCAATCAACTCTTGTCAACCAGTCATCCAAATTTTACTCATGTCGAGTACTCAATGCCCAAGTGAATTTTTAAATATATTTTTACCCTTTTTGATATTTTCATGCATTTATGTGCTATAAAATGGGTACAAAAAATTTATAAATTCATTTGTGGGGGTGGTGGTCAAATTACACAAATTGACACTATTTTTACCTCTCTCACCATCATATTTCATAGGATAAATTAGTAATTTTATGGGTCATAACAAAATTTCAAGGTGGAAGCTTTTTGATTCCTGAAAAGGATAACATATACTATTTCCAACTACCCCAATAAGTGAATTATTTGATATTTAGAAACAATGTATTTTTAATTTTAGCTCAAGAAAGAATTTTAGGAAAGGTAATTTCAACCAGAAATCATTTTAGAACATTCCCACTCATGTATCATAGCCAATTTAGTTTCTCAACCCATTCAATCAATTGTTTGAAATTTTTCATTAACAATAAAAATATAATTATATCATTAAAATTTTTCACAAGATATATTAAAACTTATTAGAAATATATTTCATGGTTATATTTACAAATTAGGGTTAAGAAAAGAAGTTTTTACACCATGGCATTAGTATAGTTATTATCTTCATATGTAAAAGTTCTACATTCTTGTATCCATGTGATGTAATGACTCAACTACTAATTATTTTTTAGTATGGATTAGAGATCATCTTGTAATTTTTTAGGAAAGGAATGAAAATATAATAAAAAAGAGAAATTCCTATGTGTTGTGTATTTTATTTCTTTCATTGTTACTATTCAACTATTGTGTGGTTGATGCAATGTTTAGATTTTTTTTTCTATTTCTCTAATTAATATTTTGAAAAAATTACAACAATAAATCAATTATTAGAAACAAAAACTCTAAGAACGTCTAAATGCATTAGGTTTAGAATTTCCTTATAGTCATCTCTCATAACTTGAATTTAGTTTCTAAATCTAAAGTTTGACACTAGTGGGTTTCAAGAGTTCAAAGATCTTGTTAAAAGATTAGATGCTCAAGAAGACCAAAACCTTGAGAACATGTAATGGTGGCGAGGACAACTCTAAGGATTTTGAGGTTTTTGACAAGAACGAAGGATTCATGAGGGAGTTAACCATCATAAGTGCTAGTAAAGCCATGATTCATTACCAAAACCTCACAATGTTTCTTTATGTGACACAACAATCTACATCCACAACTAGTTCCATGATGAGGTCTTGGAGGATAAGGCACTTACTAAAGCATTTATTAATGTGAAGCTAGAAGTGAACCATTTCTAAATATTTGGTTGTCCTTTTAATACCATGTAACAATAGAAAATAGTATCAAGTTGGAATTATCCATTAGGAAGGGTCTACTTGTACATTATAATAGCACTTTAAAGACCTACAAGGTGTATATTCCAAAGAAATGAAAAGTAGTAGTAAGTAGTGATGTAAAGTTTGAAGATGAATTTACATCTAGAAAGTCCCATAAATCTATCATGATGAAAGAGAATAATGAATGTGAAGCTTTAAAGTTTAATTCAAGGCCACTAGTGATTTCCAAATAAGTAAAACATCATCGAGGAACAAACGAGGAGACAGATCCTTTAATTATTTTAAGGAAACATCAATAGTTCATTCAAACATTAAGGTATGCTTAGGAGTGTGTTGAGGCTTCGAGGATCACATAAATAGAGGGAAAAAATATGAAGAAGTTTTAATACTACTTGGAATTAAAATAAAACATCATATATTTGGAGCCTTCTAGAAATCGAAAGGAGGTATAGCAATACGCATGGTGGAGGAGTAATCTTCCATCAAGAAGAATTATGTTTTGAACATATTGACATGATAAAAAGGAAGTCAATATTAAGTTTTAGGTCACTCTATAATATCAAGCTTGCAATAGATGAAAACATATCAAAGCTCATATTAAGGTTCAAGACATGATGGTTCAAGTAGAAAGGAGTGGACTACCAGAAGTCATCTTTCTAGTCACGAGTTGCACTTATAATAGATAATTTATGGGTTTTCATTCATTTATGTAATAAATGATGCATCAAATGGATGTGAAGAAAACCTTCTTTAATATGATCATTTAGGAAGAAGGTACATAGAGGAACCTTAGGGCTTTGAGGTAAATGGTAAGAATCCATATATATGTAATATTAAGAACTTTTTGTATGGGAAATAGTTGCGATAAAGAGCATGGCATTTCAAGATAAAAGGATATTGCAAGATATAGAATTGAGTAGAAAATAAATAAATTTTATATTATATTATCTACTTTTGGGATTATTTTTCTCATTTTGGTGTTGTGTATAGATGACTTGCTTCTTGCATGTCCAAAAAATCTCATTGCAATATACAAAGTAGACATGAAAATTGACTTCAAGATGAAGGAATTTTATGGAGGAATTTTATCTTATGGCCACATCTATGATCACTAATATAACGAAAGTGACATCTTTAAATTGAAAACTCATGGAACCCTTGTTGCACAAGTAGTTGATTGGTTCCTTCATCTATTTGGTCAACACAAGGAGAGATATATGTTTTTCAATGAACATCTTGATTAGATTCTTTTTAGAGCAAATGAAAGAGCATTGAGGACTCAACAAATGTTAACTTCATAATCCTAAAGTTTATTTGGTTAGATAGTTTTCTAGGATCAACAAAGCTATTCTAGAATAATAAAGATAATTCTAGAATTGTTGTATTGCTATAGGACTTGTGAGTTCCTTATCAAAGTGATTATCCTTGAGTTTTTTAGCATGAACACATGGCATGTTGATATGAGGCTACAAAGTTCATATATATGCTATGCCTCTCAAGCTTTATGTAATGTGTTTTTCTTTATCAATATAATTACATCTCCAAGGACACTTTTGCTAAACATATCGTGGTAGAGCCACTCTAATGATAGTTTTGTAGGATGAAAGTATCGTGTCGAGGAGAACGCCACGATATATTAATGAAAAACAAATGTCTAAAACTTAAGCATAGTTTTCTTCAACAATTTTTTTTTATTATCAAGGAAGTACTTTATTGATTCAATACAGTTGCTTTAAAGTTGCCAATCTAGATCTATAATATTTTAATATTGAAAAAAATATTTTGTGTAAAAGTGAAAAGAATTTGTAGATCTCAACTATATTTTTAAGAAATTATAAAAATACTACGACAAGAAGAGGGAGGACATAGAAAAGGCTCCATATTGTGAAATTTCCACTTCTTATAAATTAGGAAATTTTTTTTCTTTTAAAATGGCTTGAAAAAGTTTAGGCCATCTAGTAATTTTATTCTCCCTTATAACCATGGCTCTAGAAAGGGGATAAATGATTTCTTTCCTAAATATATGTACTACTCATGTTTACAACTTGAATAAGGGTCGAAATACTTTTTCCTAGTCAAATTATTAATCTACATTAATATTAACTATCAAAATGAACATTTCTTATCGAAGATCTTAGGAATAGCTTCTATTAAAAACTCAACCTAATACCATTGGTAGTATCGTGAGAAACGTTAAGTTATAATTTGTATTCATGAAGTTGAAATCAACACCATTGGTTTCCAAAACCTAGAGGAACAATAGCTTTGCCATCATTAACACAACTTTGTACAACTAGTAGAACACCTTGCAAATAATTGCCATAAATATAATTATAAATTTAATGGTCATAAATCAGTCGATGGAATAGTTTTAGAATAGAGAATATTCCTAAGTTGGACTATATAAGTAGTTGATTGGTTCCTTCATCTATTTGGTCAACACAAGGCAAGATATATGTTTTTCAATGAACATCTTGTTTAAATTCATTTTGGAGCGAAGGAAAGAGCATTGAGCACTGAAAAAATGTTAACTTCATAATCCTAAAGATTAGTTAGCTAGATAGTTTTCTAGGATCAACAAAGTTATTCGAGAATATATTTTTCTAGAATAATAAAGTTAATTCTAGAATTTTTGTATTCCCTAGAATATGTATAGGACTTGCTAGTTCCTTATCATAGTGATTATATTTCATTTTTTTAGCATGGACACATGGCATGTTGATATGAGGCTAGAGAATTTATATATATGCTATAACTCTCAAGCTTTATATAATGTGTTTTTCCTTATCAATATAATTACATTTTTAAGGACAGTTTTGCTAAACATATCATGGTATTTAAGCCATTGTAAAGATAGTTTTGTAGGATGAGAGTATCGTGGTGAGGAGGAGTCCATGATATATTAATGGAAAACAAATGTCTAAAACTTAAGCATAGTTTTCTTCACCAAAAAAAAAATCATCAAGGAAGCACTTTATTGATTCAAGAAAGTTGCTTTAAAGTTTGGCAATCTAGATCTATAATATTTTAATATTCGAAATATTTATTTTGTGTACAAATGAAAATAATTTGTAGATCTAAAATATATTTTTAAGAAATTATAAAAATACCACGATAAGAAGAGGGAGGGTGTAGAAAAGGCTATGTATTGTGAAATTTCCCAATTATAGATTTGGAAATTAATGTTTTTTAATGAGTTGGAAATGTTTAGGCCATCTAGTAGTTTTATTTTCCTTTCCACCATGGCACTAGGAAGGGGATAAATGATTTCTTTCCTAAATACATGTAACAATCATGTTTAAAACTTGAATATGGGTATAAATACTTTTTCCTCGACAAATTATTAATCTACAATAATATAAACTACCCAAATGAAAATACCTTATTGAAGATCTTAGGAATAGCCTCTATTAAACACTCAACCTAATACCATTGGTAGTATCATGAGAAATGTTAAGATATAATTCACATTCATGAAGTTGAAAACAATGCCATTGGTTTCCAAAACCCATAGGAACAATAACTTGGCCATCATTAACACAACTTTGTACAACTAGTAGAACACCTTGCAAATAACTGCGATCATTATAACTATAAATTGAATGGTCAAAATTACTTGATGGAATAGTTTTAGAATAGAGAATATGCCAAACTTGAACTATCTAAGTAGTTGATTGGTTACTTTGTCTATTTGGTCAAAACAAGGTGAGGTATATGTTTTTCAATGAACATCTTGATTAGATTCATTTTGGAGTGAAGGAAAGAGCATCAAGTAGTGGAAAAATGTTAACCTCATAATCCTAAAGTTTATTTGGTTAGATAGTTTTCTAGAATCAACAAAGTTATTCTAGAATATATTTTTCTAGAATATTAAAGATAATTCTATATTTTTTTTATTCCCTAGAAGATATATAGGACTTGTTAGCTCCTTATCATAGTGATTATGTTTGAGGTTTTTAGCACCAAAACATGGCATGTTGATATGAGGCTAGAGAATTTAAATATTTGATATGCCTCTTAAGCTTTATATAATGTGTTTTCTTTATCAATATAATTACATGTCTAAGGACCCTTTTGCCAAACATATTATGGTGTGAGAGTTACTGTAAAGATAGTATTGTAGGATCAAAGTATAGTGGTGAGGAGAAGGGAATGATACATTAATGGAAAATAAGTGCCTAAAAATTAACCATAGTTTTCTTCACCCAAAAAAAAAATTCATCAAGGAAGTGCTTTACTGATTCAAGAAAGTTGTTTTAAAGTTTTGAAATCTAGATCTATAATATTTTAATATTCAAAAGATTTATTTTGTGTATAAATGAAAAGAATTTGAAGATCTAAAATATATTCTTAAGTAATTATAAAAGGACCATGATAAGAAGAGGGAGGGTGTAGTTTTCTTCACCGAAAACAAAATTCATCAAGGAAGTACTTTATTGATTCAAGAAAGTTGCTTTAAAGTTTCACAATCTAGATCTATAATATTTTAAAATTCAAAAGATTTATTTTGTGTACAAATGAAAAGAATTTGTCGATCTAAAATATATTATTAAGTAATTATAAAAGGACCATGATAAGAAGAGGGATGGTGTAGAAGAGGCTCTATATTGTGAAATTTACTTCTTATAGATTTGGAAATTAATTTTTTTAATTACTTGATCAGCTTCTCTGCAAATCATGCACCTCGTTCACCATTACCTCTGATACCACCTGTCACAATAGTGCAGTGGGATCAGCTCTTCATCATCAACCCGATCATCAGCTTTGATACCACCTGTCACGAGTGGCAGTGGGATCAGCTCCTTATCGTCAAGGTCCCTACACCAAACCATCTCCAAGGTTGTCTATCGAGAAAGGAGGGTCACGGAGTTTCCTCCCTGACTCTCATCCACCCATGTATCAGATTGGTACTGTGTCCTCAAGTATTTGTGAACAGCCTCAACCTCCTCACATGTACACCCAAGCTTCCCAAGCTTGTCTTTCATTAACTCAAAGCCATATATGCCCATAACATACCTACAAAACTCCACTATGCGAGCTGCATCTCTACCTGCATAATCCTCTCCAACCACTGCCTCTAAAGAAGTACTTGGACTCTCTTCATCTACAACTCCATTGTGAAGATCGTCAATAGAATATGTCTCTGCCAAGTGCTTCATGATTTGTAAGATTGATCTCCCACCTCCTTCCTTCCTCCTCGTTCTCGCAATGAAGTCAATCAAATTCTCTTCCATCGTTGTTTGAGTCATAATACCAAGTCCTCTTTTCTCCACATCCTCATGCTTCACATTTAGATCTCTCAGATACAAATTCATAGAATTCATCCTTGGTCTATACCCCAAGCAACTCCTCCTATTCATTAGAATTAACATAGTTCTTCTTCTAGCTATGATCAAGAGAATTTCCTGGTCCACCATTGGTATGGCTTGTGCAAGATTCATGAAATATTGCCCGAGCACCATAGAATGATCATCCATGTCCACAATCCTCAAGTCCAACTTTCCAAACCATGAGCCCACTCTCACCTAAGTGTTCTTCATCACATCGATGACAAATTTCATGGTAGATTTGACTGCTTTGAAAGCACTCCACTCTTTCTCCATCTCAACTTTCTTTCCAAAAGTGTTTGCTTATTTCCTACTTAAGAAGCTATGATTCGCTCCCGTATCCACCAAAGCTGCAAATCTCTTGCCTTTCACGGTCACCTACACAAAACTCAGCTTCAAGGCATTACATCCTTCTGTCGGCTCTATCTTGCGTCTCACATCAGCAACCTTCCCCAAGAATTCGACCTTAGAAGTGTCCATTGGCTTATGTCCCAACTCGACAACTCTCCTAAGGCACTTCACTTCCTTGCTTGGCTCTTCTAAGCAACCTGATCCTGGCTCAGCTTGACTTCCTTCCAGCTTGTCCTCCATTGCATTCTCCTCAAATGCATCAACCAAGTTTCCATTGACTTCTTCAATAGTACTAAGCTTTCAAACATCTGCCTGATTGTTTCGGTAGTAGTCCCCTAGTCTACCAATGTAGTCAAGCTCATCCTGCTCAATTACAAAAGCCTTCTTACCAAGAAAGTTCTTCATCTCTTCCTCAAGTTGCTTAACTTTGGTCTCCACCATGGCACTTTTCTTCCTTAGTCGAACTCTCTAATCCAAGAGTTCTTGAAGACTAAGACCATTCTACTGGATCTCCTTGTCAAGTTTCCTAAGTTCAACATCTTCCATCGTACTTCCACTTTTGTGCTTGATTTCTTCAATTTCTTCTTTGATCATCGAATAGCCTTCTCGAATCGTCATATTCTCGGCCTTCATCGAAACCCATTCAGAATTCCATCTACTCATTTGTTCCAACACTTTGTAATGAAAACCCCAACCTACATCATGGCTAGATTCACTTGCTGTAGGTCCTTCCACGATCTTTGCCATCCACTTTCCTGCAAACCTAAATCACCCTTCAGATTTCTTCACCTTTCACCAGGTTCCCCCTCAAAACTAAACTGGATTTTGATATCACCTATTATGAAGGAACAGCGAGATCAACTTCCTTCACTTGCACTTCACCTAAATCGGCTCTGATACCACCTGTCATGATAGTGTAGTGGGATCAACACTTCATCGTCAACCCGAACATAAGCTACGATACCACTTGTCACATCTAAAACTTGAACTTCAAGTCTTCGGCCTTTAAGAGTGAGAAGCACCATCAACAGTAGCAGAAGGTAGCACAGTTGCACGCGACACATGTAAGAGGAAGGTTGTTGACATTGTAAAGGTGAAGCAAAGTTGCAAGTTCAAGAAGATCCACTTGTGATGAAAACAACTTTGGAGACTAAGGCTACGAGGCAATGATGCCACAAGAGGATCGTACAAAAGGAGAAAAGGAGTTTCAAACAAGAGAAGTTGTTGCAATAGGGATAGGTACAATAGGAGGCGCAACATGCATATACTGATGAGAATTTTCCCATAGAGGTTATAGATCCATTCAGTAGCCAGCATGGAGTAGATAGGGTGAGAAGTATTATCGATCGCATGCAAGGGTACTCAACAACATGGATGTTATTATGCACATGCATGCAATCACAGTCATTTGGAACACTTACCGAGGAAAATACAAGAAGCAAGTCTCGCTGGAGATGAACATGTATTTTAACAAGTTGATGTGCACGATCACTAGCACACACTCAGAGATCATCACACACACTATGCATTAGTATGTTGTTGGTCTAGTTATACTCAAGACAGTGATGTGCACATTATTAGACAAGTTGGAGAGAGGAGCTATAACAGCATAGGCAAGAGTTCACTTTTAGCAAGATGTCACCATTGAGCACATGGAAACTATCACGGACAACCAAGCTTGGCATCATTTTTCCAGCATCAATCATCCAAGGATGTCAAAGAGTTGGTCTTACCACAACTGTGTGAGTGTTTTTGATAGTTTACATGGATTTCTGAAGCATATTTTGTCTCACATGGGTACATGTGTATATTGGATGTAACATCGTCTAAAGTGGAAGTCCAAGTGTCAATAGTTGAATGTAAGAGTCATAAAGTAGCTGTAGAGTCACAAGGGTAGGTGAATAGTCACAAAGGGGAATTTCAAGGGTCACCCCACCCTTTGCTATGTATAGTACCTCATAACTCATTGTAAGGGCTTTTGGTCAACCAAGCTTCCGATAGGAGTATCTCAGAGAAATCTTGGAGAGTATTATAACGAGCCTTAGATTTTCCACAGTGTAGAGCTAATACATCTCTTTGGAAGAGACGGTGGCAGTGACTGTAATGTTATGCTATCGAGGCTAGTCGTTGGTCATGGTTATACTATATGATTGGAACTTTCATTTCTTAATATAATACACCCATCATGTTTCATGCATATGTTGTTATTGTATCTCATGTATCTTGGTTACTCTAATGATATATGTATTGCTTTCTTACGCATGCATGTTTGGACTCTTTCTATATAAGTATGTATGAATCTTACTCAAATATGTTGTTTGTTTAACCACCACTTTGGATTGTTAACTAACTTTCTTTCCAGTTTTTGATGTATCTTCACTCGTGTGTTCTCTTCCAAGCCATGTTCTTTCACAGGTTTCCAAGGGCCGTACTCATACAACTTTCCATGTGTTAGAATCATTCATGCACCTTTCTTGCCTTGTTGCACATGTCACACCCTTGCTACCAACAAGAACATCTTACTTTCCTCTATCCATAACTGCGATAAATGCGATACCATATGACCATTTGCTGGGACTCCTACACCAAATGATCTGAGGTCTAGTTAGGACTCGTTATCAGGGAGATCTCCTAACATGTTGGTGGGTCCAACACCGACACTTATATATCGAATATAGTGGTTTTTTGTTAAGTCAAGTTGTGCAAAATATAGTTAAAACGATTTTCAGATAGAGAGACCTACCAATAGTAGTAATAGGAAAGGTCAAATTTTTGAACTTTATAAGAGATATCACACACAAAAAAATGTGATGGTTTGCTTGAACAAGATTGTGTTCAAGACAATATTTTTCTTTAGCTCGTATCATTTTCAATCTACGCACAGGAGTTGTCATTTTGTACTCTTTATTTACTAAGTAATATATATATATATATTGGTAGAATTACTTATGAGGGTAACATAAATTAAATGAGACATAAAAAATGATAGGAATCAATTGATAATACATATCAACATAGTTAGTTCATCATCTCACATTATCAATGTTTAAAAAATAAAAAAAGTTAACTAAACTATAACTGTATTATTATTATTGTTATTAACAACATAACATATATACATTAAAGAAAAAGAGATAAGAAAACATATTGAAGATTTTTAAGGTGTAAATAAGATTTCTTACAATATAATGGATCAATACAATGGCTTATCAATAGGACTTGTCATAGAAACCCATACCTTATTTCAGGGTCAAAATATTTTATAATCATTTTGTTTGAACTTAATTTATAACTACCTTTGAAATAAATTTCTAACTTTAACTACTACTAAAAATATACCATAAATATTTACAATAATTAAATCCATACAATCCACCTATTCATTATTAATAATATAATTAGAATTTTAAAAGTCCCTATCCGAAAATAAACATGACTATCAACCTATATAATTTAAAGCAGTAGTCTATAACGCAACTTTTTGAAAGCCTTTTCGGCGGATTTTTCCGGTCAAAATCCGGCAGTAATTCATTGGAATCCCAAGTTTGATAGCTATTTTCTGAACAATCAATGGCTCCCAGGGGTTTTCCAGGGTGTTGAATCCAAATATGCAGTTAAAAAACCATTTTAACTGCTAAAAATCAAGATTTAACCTCATTTCTTCCGCCGGATTCTGTCACTGGAATCTCCAAAAAGTCACATTGTAGACAACTCCTAATTTAAATGATTATTTAAAGATAAAAAAATATAAAGATATCTAAACCTTTAATTTATTGATTTAAATCATTTTTTAAGAATAATCAATATTGAAAGTTACGAATTTTCCTATGATGCAAAGGCTTGTCTATCTTTAAAAGTGGGGATAAAAACATTCCCCCTAACTCTAAGTGAATAGAGACATTTTAACCAAGTTGTATGGTTTTATTTTGCAAAAAATCATTAGAAGCTACTCCACGAGCTTGAACACCATGAAAACCTGAATCATCCACCCAACAGAGCACTCCATTTGCGATAACGCTTAACATGCGAATGAAAGGAATTAAACTGTAAAGGAGGAACACCATCAGATTAGAGCTCGAGAACCCATGTAGATTATCGAGCCACATTAACTCGACCTTGAATGAGATTTCAGGTGTATTGAACACATACAACAGGTGAGGCTAGGTGGCGTAGGACGTACTCCACGCGCCTACTCCTCCCGCCGCCACTGTCCTGTTACTTGTCCCGTTCACCCGCATCCGGGAAACTTTTTCAACTCATTTAAAAAAAAAAATCCCAATTCATAAGAAGCTGGAAATTTCACAATATAGAGCCTTTTCTATGCCCTCACTCTTCTTATCGTGGGCTTTTTATAGTTCTTTAAAAATATATTTGAGAACTACAAATTCGTTTTATTTCTACACAAAAGATTTTTTTAATATTAAGATATTATAGATCTAGATTGCCAAACTTTACAGCAACTGTATTGAATCAATGAAGTACTTCCTTGATGATTTTTTTTTGGTGAAGAAAACTATGCTTAAGTTTTAGAAATTTGTTTTTCATTAATATATCATGGCCTTCTCCTTAGCATGATGCTCTCATCGTATAAAACTATCGTTACAGTGGCTCCAATACCATGATACGTTTAGACAAAGTGTCCTTGGAGATGTAATTATATTGATAAATAAAAACGCATTACATAAAGCTTGAGATGCATATCATATATATAAAATTTGTAGCCTCATATCAAAATTCCATGTGTTCATGAAAAAAAACTCAAGGATAATCATTATGATAAAGAACTAACAAGTCCTATAGGAAACCAACAATTCTAGAATTATATTTATTATTCTAGAATAACTTTGTTGATTCTAGAAAACTATCTAACCAAATAAGCTTTAGGATTATGAAGTTAACATTTTTTGATTCCTCAATGCTCTTTCGTTTGCTCCAAAATGAATCTAATCAAGATGTTCAATGAAAACATGTATCTTTCCTTGTGTTGACCAATTAGATGAAGGAACCAATGAACTACTTGTGCAAAAAGGGTTCCGTGAGTTTTGAATTTAAAGATATCACCTTCATTATACTAGTGATCATGGGTGTGGCCATAAGATAAAATTCCTCCATAAAACACATACTCAGCCTACCCAACGAAAATATCCCTTGGTCATTTCCAAATGACCAAACCCAAGGGATAATATATGGTACCAATGTTCTTCATCTTGATGTCAATTTTCATGTCTAATTGGTATATTGCAATGATATTTTTTGGACATGTAAGAAGCAAATCATCTATGCACAACACCAAAATGAGAAAACTAATCCCAAAGGTAGATAATATGATATAAAAAAATTTTATTTTCTACTGAATTTTGTATCTTGTAGTATCCTTTTATCTTGAAATGCCATGCTCTTTATCCCAACTATTTCCCATACAAAAATTTCTTAATCTTACATATATATGGATTCTTACCATTTACCTCAAAGCCCTAAGGTTCCTATATGTACCTTCTTCCTCAATGATCATATTAAATAAGGTTTTCTTCACATCCATTTGATGCATCATCTATCCCATAAATGAATGAAAAGCCATCAATTCTCTATTATAAGTGCAATTCATGACTAGAAAGAAGACTTTTGGTAGTCCATTCCTTTCTATGTGAACCATCATGTCATGAACCTTATTATGAAATTTTAAATGCTTTCATCTATTGCAAGCTTGATATTGTGGAGTGACCTAAAGCTCAATATTGACTCCTTTTTAGTCATGTCACTATGTTCGAAACATTATTCTTCTTGATGGAGGATTGCTCCACCATGCATATTGCTATACCTCCTTTCGAAATCTAGAAGGCTCCAAATATATGATGTTCTACTCTAATTCCAAGTAGTATGCAAAATTATTCATATGTTTTCTCTCTATTTATGTGATATTCAAAGCCTCAACACACTCCTAAGCATACCTTAATGTTTGAATGAACTATTGATGTTTCCTGAAAATAATTAAAGGAGACGGCGGCAGTGACTGTAATGTTTTGCTATCGGGGCTAGTGGCTAGTCATGGTTATACTGTATCATTGGAACTTTCATTTCTTAATATAATACACCGATAATGTTTCATGCATATGTTGTTATTGTATCTCATCTATCTTGGTTACTCTAATGACATATGTATTGCTTGCTACACATGAATGTATGGACTCTTTCTATATAAGTATGTATGAATCTTACTCAAATATGTTGTTGGTTTAACCACCACTTTGGATTGTTAGCTAAGTTTCTTTCCAATTTGTGATGTATCTTCACTCGTGTGTTCTCTTCGAGGCCCTGTTCTTTCACAGGTTTCTCGGGGGCGTACTCATACAACTTTCCATGTGTTATAATCGTTCATGCACCTTTCTTTCCTTGTTGTATATGTCACACCCTTGCTACCAACAAGAACATCTTACTTTCCTCTATCCATAAGTGCGATAAAGGCGATACCATATGACCCACTACTGTGACTCCTACACCAAATGATATGAGGTCTAGTTGGGAATGGTTACTG
>APFE030518033.1:3521-59815 GCA_000404065.3 Pinus taeda | reverse complement strand
ATCAAAAGAAAATGTATGATGGGTTTGCAAGTCTAAGTGCACCCCCAAGCAAAAGAAGAAAAAATGCTAGGAAAGTAGGCTAGGTAGGTAGTTCTGAGGCTGTTGAATTGCTGACAAGTTCCAAGTTTGCAGGCATAATATCATGCAGAACATAATCAACAAAGATTTGTAAGCAAAAAGGCTCAAATGAGGTATAACTAACTTCCCTTCTCTGTTTTCCCCAATCATTCACTAACATCCCAAAAGAGGTCAAGATCTGCTTGACACATCTTAAATTCATCATCTTCATCATTCCGCTTGAGTAAAGATCTGCTTTACTCAAAGTTGTTCCATATCTTCTCCCGAAGTATGGTTCTACACCCTGCAACAGCCTAAGTCTCCTGAACTTAGTGCTTTCTTATCATCTCCATATTAACCACTAACATTATTATCTAGCTCCCCATGTTTCCCGTCCCCGTATTAATATTAACTAAAAATCCCTTATGTAATATCCCTCCCCTGGTTGAAAAATAACCATATCAGTTCCCCGGGAATTGCTCAGTTTATCAGAAACTAAGCAAGAGCCCGCCCCCCAAGCCACTTCCCAAAATACGATGGACTCCTTCCAAAGTATAAAGTTCCCCCGAGGTAGTCGGACCCCTTCCGAAAACCTTATATGACCTTCACACTCATTCACCTACCTTTCCCCTCAAAACCGTTTTCGCGTTGCAACCTGGCACTCTCGCATTCATACCAAGCATAGCTCATCCCTCCCCTGCCGATGCGATATTGCGATATCGGCGATCGACGATCACAAACGCCGAGTGTCCAACCCATTCACCTTTCCTCTCCTCAGATGCGATATCGCGATATCGCATATCAGCAGTCGCAAGCGCCAAAGGCCCAACCTAATGATCCCCCTCTTTCTCGCCGACGCGATATCACGATATCGCATCGGAGTCTCTTCACCTCAGTTTATCCAGTACCTCACCACGTCGCGCTGTACCAGGGACCCACAGATGATGTCATCCACCGTACAGCCGACGCCATGCTTATGTCAGCAGCCAGAAAAGCTGAAAAAGCTTCGCGCAGGAAGAAAAGTCACACTTCAGAGCTCCAGATCAAGAAACAGAGGTAGTTTCCGAAGCGCTATTCGCACATCGCTACGGGAAATAGGCAATTTCGAGGAATCTTCAGGGAATCTTCCGGTTGTCGAGCCCACTGCGTGCCGAAAAAGACCGAAAATCGCCCAAGCGTGCCAAAGGATCTGGTTTGAAGACAGCAGCAGATCAATTACAGAGTTTAAAGTGTATCAGATCAAATCAGCAGATATCAAGCATGTCAAAGAGTATCAGTCGACGACGGAAACGATCAATGTAGCAGCAGAGTGTATCAGAGAATATCTTGAGCGGCGGCCCAAAGCAAGAGAAAATTGAATATCTTCCAGCAGATTCACAGAAGGAGAGTGAAGTCAGTTGAAGCTCTCAAATCGTAATAATTGTACATTCAATTCGCACCAAAGCCGAACTGCAGCCCCACAGCTCATTCACTTCAGTAGCACCGCATCTAGTCCCCAAGGGCCACCTCGTCACCTGTTCTGATTCAGCTGCCCCCAGCGCAGTCAAAAAAATATTTACTTGCATTTAATTTCAGCAGCACTTAGATTGTCGAAGAGTTCTAAGCAGACCCGTCAAGGTCAATTGTAAGGATGTCTTCCTGATATTTTGTTTATAAATACCACCCGAAGCGATATTGTGAAGGGTTGGTTGGTTGGTAGTAGTAGTTGTTGGTCAGTTCCCTTTCCAGCAATTTCTCTGAGTAAAGACTCGCACTATAACTGTCATATTTTTCATAATCAAAGATTGCCGAAAGTATGGATTGCGAAACAACTTGCTGTTTTCTCTTGGTCAAGGAATGATCACGGAATTCCTATGTCTCTGCATGATCCAATAAGTGTTCTTCTTCCCTGTTTATTTTATTTTTTTATCATCTTTCCGCCTTTCTAAGCTGCAGGAAAAAAGAATAGCTTAAGATTTGTTTTGTTACACCTTAAGTTCAATTCCTGCACTTTTCGATGTTTTCTGCTGAAACAGTTATGAGATAGAATTCTTAAATGCTCTGTTTTACCCTGTTTCTTTCATATATGAGTGCATGCCTTTGGAATTCTTAACTTCTCCGGGATCCCACTCATCCATTTCTCCCCTTTGTCAGCATGATGAAATGATTCTCTTTTGCCTTTCATCCCTGATATTCATTCCGTACATTCAACAGACTGAGTATTGTATCTTGCGTGGCTATCCTGCTCCATATCCCCTTGTGACCAAGAAAACGCTCGCATGCCTCAATCTGTGACTCCATGCCCAATGGTTCAAAACTTGTAGCACCTGACTGTGCCTCTTTACTCGAGAATCCTACCTTCCTTCCAATCACAGTCAACATTCCCTTGAAGTGAGAAAGCTAGCCTAAAATCATCAACTGAGGTTGAATCTAGATCAACTAAGGTTGAATCTAAAGGAGAGAGCCCTCTCCGATTGCAGGTGGGCTAGAACCTACAATCATAAGATTGGTTTGTGGTTACCTCGGCCGTATCCCTAATAGGAGCCTAGGGACAACCTGAGTGATAACATAATGGCGACTCCGCTGGGGACCTCCTCAAATAAATAAATGCAACCACTCTGCAGCTCTATAGTGGAAGAAACTGACTTGCAAAAGCCTTGGTGGACCTGTATCTGCGCGCACTATTAGGGATTCAAGCGATCGGTTCATCTTTAAACCCCAATGGAGGAATTGCTCCTATTTTTGAAGGCTTGTCATGTTTAGTTCTGATCTTTGATGGTGGACAGAGATCAGACACTTCAGAGTCTAGACATCCACCTGGCGACTCCACTTCAATTTCAACAAAGGCTCCACTGCGGAACGAACCAAATGTTACAGCCAAGTCCCCCGTGTATTATCAACAAGAGAGAATGACCGAATCTTGGGAAGAACTTCCGATAGAAGAAGCTTTAGAAAAATGCAGAGAAAGTTTATCAGAGTTTGAGCTCGATGACAAATTTTTTAGAAAGGTATTGTCAAAAATACCTGGCGACCGAAATAAATTGTTCCTTGAGTTTGTTGTGGAAAAATATGAGACCGAAATTGAACTCCTGGGAGCTCAAATTCAGTCTTATGATTTCCGCAACCCTCAAGAGTTTTGCCAAAATTTTCCTCCTCCAGTTCAGCAGGAAATAATGTTGTCTCCTGAATTACGGTTTGAGTATGATCTGGGTTCCAAGGGAAAGACAAAAGGATCAACGGCTAGGGTCATTATCGACGATGTAACTAATCCTTCCAGCCCAAAGAACCCGGAATCATACCTAAGCTTCCATGCCCACATTCAGGAGGGAACATTGTTGCCTGAGGACTTGAGGATTCTGTGTGATCTGGGATCCAAGGGAAAGACAGAAGGATCATCTGCTAGGCTCATTACCGAAGATGCAGCTGCTCCCCTCGACCCAGAAGGTCCCAAATCATGCCGAAGTCTCCCGTCCTCAACTCAGGAGAAGATGCCGCCACCTGCTGATTCACAGACTCTGCATGATTCTACTGAAGATTCAAATGGAGTAGAGGAAGTTCTCTCACAGGGTAAGTTCATTGATCCAATCGCAGATTATATGGAACTTTGGCTTAGCAAAATTTTGCTAACATGTTTTCCTAGTGAAGACCGTAAGCTTCAGCGGCAAGTGATGGAGGCCACAATTTTGGTTGTAAAAGCACGCGCCCGGACGATGCTTTTGCATTCAAAAATGATCAGTCAGCAAGATCATCTCATTTCATAGTTGCTTAAATGGCTGCACTGGTTATTCGATTTTACCTAACGGTAAAGCAGTTGCTGGCTAGGGTAGGTAGGTAGAAGAAATAAAGCGGCCGGAGAAGATAAATTTTGCAGAGGGCAGCAAGAAAGTAAAAATCAAGGCATTCTGGCCTACTGTTCTTGACTTCCCGCAAGGAGAAGCCATCCCCGAGTGGAGCCACTGTTAGCTCCTGCTGCAGCAGGTATTCATATTTCATGATTGGCATTTCACAGGCCAAATATGTCGTACTTTGCTTGCTGCAATGCTCCATATTTGCTCAAAAAATCTCCATATGAAGAAGGCTACTTCAAGTCCATTCAATTGCCTTCAAATTTTGTAAAGTTTCCCTGGTATCGCTACTGTTAGTTAAAGGGAGGTCCAAACAGTTTGAATTTCTTGTTTTAGAATATAGAGATTGTAAGTCTGTCCAAACAGTTTAATCTTGGCAGACTCTTAGATAGGTAGAGAAATAGAAGAGTCCAACAGTTTAATCTGGGCTCTGGAAGAAATAAGTGTAGTATGTAGATAGGAAAGCATCAAAAGAAAATGTATGATGGGTTTGCAAGTATAAGTGCACCCCCAAGCTAAAGAAGAAACAATGCTAGGAAAGTAGGCTGGGTAGGTAGTTCTGAGGCTGTTGAATTGCTGACAAGTTCCAAGTTTGCAGGCATCATATCATGCAAAACATAATTAGCGAAGATTTGTAAGCAAAAAGGCTCAAATGAGGTATAACTAACTTCCCTTCTCTATTTTCCCCAATCATTAACTAACATCCCCAAAAGAGGTCAAGATCTGCTTGACACCTCTTAATTTCATCATCTTCATCATTCCGCTTGAGTAAAGATCTACTTTACTCGAAGTTGTTCCATGTCTTTTCCCGAAGTATGGTCCTACCCCCTGTAATAGCCTAAGTCTCCCGAACTTAGCGCTTTCTTATCATCTCCATATTAACCACTAACATTATTATCTAGCTCCCTATGTTTCTCGTCCCCGTATTAATATTAACTAAAAATCCCTTATGTAATATCCCTCCCCTGGTTGAAAAATAACCATATCAGTTCCCGGAAATTGTTCAGTTTATCAGAAACTAAGAAAGAGCCCCGACCCCCTAACCACTTCCCAAAATACGATGGACTCCTTCTAAAGTATAAAGTTCCCCCGAGGTAGTCAGACCCCTTCCGAAAACCTTATATGACCCTCACACCCACTTACTTACCTTTCCCCTCAAAACCGTTTTCGCGTCGCAACCTCGCACTCTCGCATTCATACCAAGCATAGCCCATCCATCCTCCACCGATGCGATATAGCGATATCGGCGATCGGCGATCACAAACGCCGAGTGTCCAACTCGTCCACCTTTCCTCTCCGCCGATGCGATATCGCGATATCGAATATCGGCAGTCGCAAGTGCCAAATGCCCAACCCAATGATCACCCTCTTTCCCACCGACACGATATCGTGATATCGCATCAGAGTCTCTTCACCACAATTTATCCAGTACCTCACCACGTCGCGCTGTACCAGGAACCCACAGATGACGTCATCCACCGTACAACCAACGCCATGCTTACGTCAGCAGCCAGAAAAGCCGAAAAAGCTTGACGCAGAAAGAAAGGTCGCACTTTGGAGCTCCAGATCAAGAAACAGAGGCAGTTTCCGATGCGCGAATAGCGCGCGCGCTTCGCAGCGGGAAATAGGCCATTTCGAGGAATCTTCAGGGAATCTTCCGGTTGCCGAGCCCACTGCGCGCCGTAAAATCCCGAAAATCGCCCAAGTGTGCCAAAGGATCCAGTTTGAAGATAGCAGCAGATCAATCACAGAGTTTAAAGTGTATCAGATCAAATCAGCGGGTATCAAGCATGTCAAAGAGTATCAGTCGACGGCAGAAACCATCAATGTAGCCGCAAAGTGTATCAGAGAATATCTTGAGCGGCGGCCCAAAGCAAGAGAAAATTGAATATCTTCCAGCAGATTCACAGAAGGAGAGCGAAGTCACTTGAAGCTCTCAAATCATAATAATTTCACATTCAATTCGCACCAAAGCCGAACTGCAACCCCACAGCTCATTTACTTCAGCAACACCGCATCTGGTCCCCAAGGGCCACAACGTCACCTGTTCCAATTCAGCTGCCCCCAGCACAGTCAAAAAAATATTTACTTGCATTTAATTTCAGCAACACTTAGATTGTCGAAGAGTTCTAAGCAGACCCGTCAAGGTCAATTGTAAGGATGTCTTCCTGATATTTTTTTTATAAAGACCACCCGAAGCGATATTGTGAAGGGTTGGTTGGTTGGTAGTAGTAGTTGTTGGTCAGTTCCCTTTCCAGCAATTTCTCTGAGTAAAGACTCGCACTGTAACTGTCATATTTTTCATAATCAAAGATTGTCGAAAGTATGGATTGCGAAACAACTTGCTGTTTTCTCTTGGTGAAGGAATGATCACGGAATTCCTGTGTCTCTGCATGATCCAATAAGTGTTCTTCTTCCCTGTTTATTTTATGTTTTTATCATCTTTCCGCCTTTCTAAGCTGCAGGAAAGAATAATAGCTTAAGATTTGTTTTCTTACACCTTAAGTTCAATTCCTACACTTTTCGATGTTTTCTGCTGAAACAGTTATGAGCTAGAATTCTTAAATGCTCTAGTTTACCCTGTTTCTTTCGTATATGAGTGCATGTCTTTGAATTATTAACTGTCTGGATCCCCTCATCACTTCTCCCTTGTCAGCATGATGAAAATGATCTCTTTTGCCTTCATCCTGATATTGATCCGTACTTTGCAGACTGAATATTGTATCTGCGTGCTATCCCGCTCCGTATCCCCTGTGACAAAGAAAACGCTCGCATGCCTCATCTGTGACTCCAGCCCAATGGTTCAAAACTTATAACACTTTACTGTGCCTCTTTACTCAAGAATCCTACCTTCCTTCCAATCACAGTCAACATTCCCTTGAAGTCAGAAAGCTAGCCTAAAATCATCAACTAAGGTTGAATCTAGATCAACTAAGATTGAATCTAAAGGAGAGAGCCCTCTCTGATTGCAGGTGGGCTAGAACCTGCAATCAGAAGATTGGTTTGTGGTTACCTCATCCGTATCCCTAATAGGAGCCTAGGGACAACCTGAGTGATAACACCATCCAGAGACTTCATTTTCACTAGTTGACAGTGTACTCTCAACATGATCATCAGAGGTTGATGACACCAGATTGTGTAAATGAGGAGACCAGTTCAACAAGAAATCAACCAGGGATGAGGGTCAAAATCATGAAAGCCTTGAGATTAATGAAGCACAAATCAGCTCCTCTGTTAATCGAGTGTCATCCTGAGATGTGCTTTGTAACAACTGCACTAGTCAACATAAACATAATTGGGATAGGCATTCAGACCCTGCTATTGGCTATTCAATTAATTAAATGATAGTGATGCAGATGAAAGATATTGTTGCTACTATGAAACAAGGAGCTGGGTTACTAGAATATTTGGTTCAACATCTAGAATTGTAGTTGTTGAAGGTGGCCATGAATCATCAGAAGACAACCATAAAGGAGAATATTTCTCAAAATTAATGATCTGCTTAGACTTCGTGCCAATACCCAGCTTCGAAGGAACTTTATGATTCAATATTGTGCTTGAAGGAGAATGAGAATCAAATGCAAGCACATGATTTTCTAGAATTGGGAGTGATTTAGAGGATTTTGAATGCAACAAAGCCATGGTACAATAAGGTGATGAGTTACCTTCTATTACTTCCTCAATGGAATGCTAAGCAGTTCTTCTCACACAGGTAGAAATGGAATAATTGATTCACTGACACAGGAACACACGTTCAAAGGGTGGAAGGAAGGAATAGTTAATCAATTGCATTGCAATGGAATAGCAAACAAGCCTACGAAATCAAAAACTGGATATCTCTTTGCCATTTTTAGCTAAATAAATTTTATAGGTAAATAAGAAGATCAGAAATTCCTTACCTTTTTAATAAAAATTTGTTCAATATAACTTTCTCTCTTTCACTAGTCATTTTCCTGTAAATAATAAATAAAACAAGTAGGTTATTTTCCAGTTTTTATGGAAGAGATACTACTTAATTCAAATATTCGACTGATTATTTGTTCATAACGAAAATGCATAGTTGTGTGTACTTAACTGTATGTTCAGGATTTTAGCTACAGAAACTGTGCACATTCTACAACTACAAAAACGATTTTGCAGCGTTGTATTTGACTTAATGATCTAGTTGTAAAACATGCCATATCATCTTTCTAGTTCATCTTTCACATCAACGTCATGTTGCGATATCACACTCACTATTTTCATTGTCTCACAAAAATTTCAAATAAGCGTAACTTTCTCATACAACATCGGTTTTCAATGATTCAAAAGTAGAAGGAAATATCTAGATGAGATCTACAAAATGAAAAAGCTTTCATAAAAAATTGAAGAAGTAAAATAATGAAGAAATTTTCAATAGGACATGATAGGTAAACAAAGGCACTAGTTTCAAAATAGGTAAAAATTCATTTAATTTTTTTTTGTGAATTTGTTTTATTATTACGAATTCTCAGTTTTTTGTGTAAATGTCATAAATAGAGAAATCGATCATGTTAGGCCCTTACACTACTAGTGTAACCCGTTATTGTTATTAGTACAAGCCCCTTATTATATTGTTGTACCCATGTAGTCCCCATATTCTTACTATTGTGCCCCATAGAAACCCACTATTGTTATTATTGTGCCCTTACATTATTATTGTTATGTCAACTCTGATTATATTGTGACCCCTTTGACTCCTATACATAGAAAGGAGGTCTTGTCATTTGTATCATCTAAGAATTGTTCATTTGTGTAATGTAAAGGAGGTTGCTCCCTCAAAGAGGCTGAATTATAAGGCTTTCATTTATCTTTTCTATCTTTTTGTGAGATGGTTTCATAACATTTGGTATGAGAGCTTTAGATTCTAGGGTTTCACTTCTCCAAATAGGTCATCGTGGAATTTTTGATATAACTTTTTTCTGCGACATTTCAGAAGCTAAAAGAAAAAACCATTTGAGAAGACATCATGTTGAACCTTGTTTCCAAATTTCATATCTTGTCGCGCTATATTGTTGGAGCTATGATCTAAGGAATTTAGGGCTTTTGCAAGCTCTAGAATTTTATCTAAAACAGGTCATCGTAGAATGTGTGCTATAATGCTTTCACTACAAAGTTTCAAAAGCTAAAGAAAAAACCCATTTGAGAAGATATCAGTCTGAACCATGGCTCTAAATTTCAGATCCTGTATCATTATATTTGTTACACAAAAATATCGTCACCTTGATTATTTACAGTCAGTATAGGTCTATCACCACCTATACCAACCTCCTAAGCAAGTCTCAGACCTCAACTCTTCAAAACAAGCTTTGGAAATGAGAGAAAGACATCAAAAAAGCAATGTAACTCTGGTTCTGCACTTTCTCTCACTTTCTCTTGCAGGCCTGCACCTTTTGTTCATAGTATCTGTGTACTTATACGCTTTGTATGTAAAGGGGAGGGTGCGTACCACTGTGAAAGTCAAAAGGCACAATTTTTATCTTAAAAAACTCACTTTGGGTTAATTCTAGAGGTTTCTAGAAGGAATTTTGACGTGGATTGTTCGCTCCAAAGTGGTTCATGCATCCCATCATAGGAGGAACTAATCCCTTGTTGGGAGGAGCTATCCCTTTGAAGAAGGATTCTATCCCTTTGAAGGAGGAGCTGGTAACTGATCTCCATTGCACTATAAATTGGGACATTGGGTCAGTGGCCAGGAAGGTTAGAAGATGAACTTTTGAGGGTAAATGCTAGTGAAATCAAGACTTCCTATTTGAGCTTAAGAGGAAAGATCACATACCTTTTTGGCTTCATTGGGGAGTGAGTGAAGCTTGTCAAAGTAGAGGAGACTTCTTGTTGGACCCTAGGAGGAGCTTGTACAGCGTCAAGGCAAAGGTTGTAAGGTTCCTCTCCTTTTGAATTAATACAATCAAGCTCATTTTTTCTCAACAAGTATCTCATGTTATTTGTTTCATGGACTCCTTGACTTTTAAATATTTTTTATAATACTGGTTATTCAGGTGCTATTTAATCGTTTGCCTTGTTTGTGTTTGCAGGTTTGCGACAAAGGAACTTACTTGGATCAAAGGAGCAAAGGCATCCCCAAACTTGCGTTGGACATGAAGTAGGCCTTAAACACATTTGTTTGCCATTATTTATAAAGCACATTTAGAGAAAGATAGTGTCTGGTTGGTTTGCTTTTCATTAGGTCTTCATTAGATTCTAGGAAGGTCTATCTTGTCCGCAAGATCGACTCATTCCGCGTGACAGTCATCATAGGATCAATCTGATGAATTGTCTCCAAAAAACAATATACGCAACTTGGGAGAAGAAGCAAGGCTGATTGATGCAAGCCTCTACCCAAGGTCTTGATTTCTGCTTCACTGAACAACATAGATCGATACATGTGAATATATGCATTGATGTCGAACATGCACAAATTCATCTAATTACCAGTCAATAATGGAGACCATTAACAGATGCGAGGAAGGCCACCAATAATGGTGATGGTCTCCAAGATGCACAGTACAATCTCATGAGTGTGAAAGATGTTTTTGTTGCCAAACACCCATAGAGTCACTTAACCAGGAGCCAATAATGAGAACCCTTGATCAAACACAAGGCAACCTGCCACTAATGTCTACAAGTACCAAGGAACTAAATGTGTTTCTAGGTTGTCTTCCTAGATAGAGTGTTGAAGTCGATAGGAAGATACTTGTCGAAAGGTAGGCAATAATGTGTCCTACATCAATCGACATGAAACGGGACAAGAATGATTTTTTTTTAGGAATCTTTGAGCATTGGGTCTAAACAACAGAGGGCATGATGAAAGTATATGCTTGATGGGTTGATGGAGGAAACAAAGGTTAATCCTTGAACAATAGAAGGCACAACAACGGTTTTAACCATGCAGCACTAGACTCATGAACACAAAAGAGAGTTAGGATACAGAGATGTAAGAACATCGGGGTATTTAGGTTAAACTCATAGGATGGTAGCATTCATATTGAGAGGCTATCAAAAGGAAGGTTTATATGAGGGAGTGCCATGTTCAAGGGAACAACTACTGCCAAACCGTGCTTTCTAATATTGAATGCAATTGTATTGTTTACTTTCCCCGTATGATTAGTTTAGTGAGTCCAGACGGGTAAACTCGTCGATCTTTTCATATTTTAAGAGTCTAAAAAGGACCGCAAAAATAGTGACTCTATGCCCTATATGATTAGTTTAATGAGTCCAGACAGGCAAACTCGTCGATCTTTTCATGTTTTGAGAGTCTGAAAAGGATCGTAAAAGGAGAGACTTTATATCTTGTCTGTGTAATTTAATGACTCCAAACTAGACAACTTGGTGGTATTCTCATATTTAGAGAGTTTGAAAAGATCATAAATAACGACTCCATGGTGGTCCCTTTGTCATAGTTGTTAACAGGGTGCGACAAAAGGTGAATAGTATACCCAGATCAAATACTTTTTTGTGAGTTAATCTATTAAATCTGAATAAAGAGAAACTTATGTTCAATAGATGTTGACCTCATTTTGTTATGAGTATGAGGAGACAGACGAAACACGTTTTTCGTCGTGAATTTTTAATGAGTCGCACAACAACAAACTCAATACCTTCATCAAATTTTAATGAGTCAAATGAAGAAAACTCAAGGTACCTTTTTCAATTTATTGAGCAGGGCAAAATAGGTAAAAGAACTGCTCATTCCTTCTTCGTAGATTTAATGAGCACGAAGAAGGGGAAAAACGGGGATTTTTCAATTTAAGAGTGAGAAATGGTCCCAAAAAAGCAAGTGCTCTGGTTGTTGCCATAGACTTTTAACGAGCCCGATGACAAAAAATCAGGATTTTTTAGTTTAACGAGTGAGAAAAGTACCTAAAAAGATGCTCGAGTTATCTTTACAAATATTTAACGATCCTAAAGAAACAACTCGGGATTTTTTCAGTTTTATGAGTGAAAAAAAATCACCTAAAAAGAATGCTCTAATGATCTTTTTCAGTAATGAGCTAGAAAAAGAGAAAAAAAGAGTTGCTTGGACCATTTTCGTATGTGTTTAGCGAGCCCAACAATGACAAACTCAAGGATTTTTTAGTTCAAGAGCAAGAAAAAGTCCCAAAAAATAACATGCTCATATCTTCTTTGTAGTAGTTTAATGAGCCCAAAGAAGGAGACTCGAGGTTTTCAGATTAACGAGCAAGAAAAATACCATAAACAGAGTACTCGCTCTTCTTCGTGGTAGTTTAACGAGCCTGAAGAAGGAGACTCGACGATTTTTCGGACTGAAGAGCAAGAAAAATACCATAAAAAGAACGCTCGATCTTCCTCATGGTAATTTAACAAGCCCAAAGAAGGAGACTCGAGGATTTTTAAGATTAATGAGTAATAAAAATACCATAAAAAGAATGCTCGCTCTTCTTCGTGGTAATTTAACAAGCCTGAAGAAGGTGACTCGAGGTTTTTTTGGATTAACGAGCAAGAAAAATACCATAAAAAGAATGCACAATCTTTCTTGATCTCATGCTTGACAATAGAAGGGTTTATGCCATGAATTTCCTCATAAGACCAAGGGAAAACATCGCGGAAATCCTTAAAAGGGCATGTGAAGCTCACAATTTCCTCAGGGTTGTGATTGGCTCCAATCTGTTTGTTTTCCACGATGTCTATCTTGACTGAAATATCGATGAGCAATGTCTTTGAAATATGGGCCATGTTTCCCTCCGAGTCCAAAGTTTGGATAGTCATATAAGGTGAGCAAACGATTTCAGATGCATCAGATGATAGGATTTGAAGAGGCATCATGTCCGAATCAGATATCGAAACACGATGGTGCGATTCCTCCCAAGGTCGCTCTTCTAAAGTCATGATTTCTCTAATAGCTTCATCCATACGTAGGACTTGATTGAGTCGATCAAAAGAAGGAGCAGTGGGATCGTTGGCCATAACCTAAGTGACTAGATATTCGGATGTAGATTAAATGGCCTGGTAGGCCAATTTAGCTAGTGACAGCGGCATTTGTTCTCTGTAAGTGTCAATGTCTAAAGGGGTCGGGAGGATCCAAGGATCAATTGGTTCGTGATGAATGGATGAAGCCATAGAGACCGTCTGTGGAACTGCGGGCAGCAGAAGAGGGAAACAACCCATCAGGGAAGAGCCCTTCAGTAGATCAGTACTGGTACTAATGTAAGAGTTAGGTACACCACCCACTAAGGGTAATGAGCTACTAGGTAACAGAGAGTAATCTGGGGTGCAAAAGGACAGCAGTCTACTATGGCTATCTTTCCATCTAAGGGAAATAGGATGATATAGAAGATTATAGTCGAGTTTATGATCCATGACTTCGATATCCACCGTTATCGTTTTCCCACTCAGAGTGATGGGGTAGTCAGCAGGGTAACCTTTTGGGATGAAAGTGTGGCCATCGAAAGCTTTAAGGGAATTCGATGGTGGGGATAGGGTTGGAGAACCCAAAGCAAGACAACATGAAGCTGACATAACACAGGTAGAAGCACCTTCGCCGATGACAGTTCTATGTATACCTTTACCTTTCGAAAAGATTTGCACATGAAATGCAAGCTGGTGGGAAAGGGGAGGTTTACACTTTTCCATGTCGAAAATTGCAAGCATGGAATCCTGTGGGTCGATACCACCAATAGCCAAAAGCAAAGCTTTCATTTGTGTTGGACATGTTTGTAATATTTCGAGTGCCGACATAGTTAACGGAGCTTGCGCCAAGTCTTCTACAATGTTGTAGTTTTGGGCTACACGTGCAGATGTATCATGCATTGTGTGTCGAAGTAACCCTTTAGGGGGGCAAATCACAAGGTCAACAATTAGCCTTTCGATATGAAAATTAAGAGGCAGAGGTGGGTTTTGACTTGAGGAAGGTTCCTTTGCATGACCGACAGGAGCTCCGTAGGATTTGGCTCTTGTTTGTAGGTCTAGCATTTCAAAGGTGTAAATGGTAGAACATCCTTCACCAGCTAAAGGATTTTGCAAACCACCATTGCCCCCTTGCGGGGGTTGGGGTTGGTTTGCAATGAGGTGTTGCTGCTACTGAACGAAGAAAGGATTATTCAGGACAGCGGGGGTCCTTCCAGTGTCCTTTTTAGCAAAGAAATTTGTGCATTCCTGAAGACGTGGAGAGAGATATGTCATGTGCTCTTGTGCACAGATTTTGCAAGTGAATCAAGCAGGTTTATCCTTTCCATTGTCATAGGGTGCAGTAGCCTTTTGCTTTGTGTTTTGCTACTTTGTTGACTATTCCTCAGAAGGAGCGGTCTTTTTCTTATTCTTCTTATTCTTACCACCGGTTTTTTGCGTAGACTGCACAGAGTTTATCATGGTGGTAAGAAGAGTAGTCGACTTGGTAGAGGGGTCCACTAACATCTGGGCAATGTGACCGTTGAGTTGTTTTACAGCAGCCCCAGAGGTTGCATCGATAATCCCATTGGCATGCACTTCGGGGTGCTGAGTAGTGGAAACATTGGAGTTACGAGGGGCATTGGGGATTGCATCGTAAAGAGTGCCATATTATGAATATATCAGATCTAAGTGTTGGGCATGACATATGGATTGGTCTTCTATGACCGTACCACCTAAAGAGACATCTTTAGCGATTTGCAGGAGTAGGGACTTGCAGAACTAGTCCGTTAAGAGATAGTCTGGGAGGGGAGCTTTCACTAACCTCTGCTTATGTCTCCTCATGTATATGATCAGAGATGTGGGTGGCGATATCTTGACATAATAAAGTGAGGAACTCTATCCCAATCTCATAGTGGATGGGTAGTTGGAAGTGCTTTAAGAATTCTATCGCTAGAGAGTCGAAGGTATTCATTGACATGCGTGGTATCTCAATGTACCACTTAGATGCATTGCTAGTGAGGGTGTGGGGAAAAGACATAACCAGACACTATCATCCACCATGGAGTTGGAAACACACCAAAGATGATAGGTGGTGATATGGGTGCCCAGATCCTCCCCTTGTTTCCCTTCGAACTTGGGGATGCCTGTTGGTATTTTATGCGGGATCGGCAACCAAAGTAAGTTATGATAGATGGGGTCATTTGTAAGTTTGTACAAGTCAGGGATATCCAACGTTGCCAAGAAATGAAAAGTGTGTGGTGCCCCCAACTCAGAACAAGGCGATGACATATGACTTGAGGAACCTTGCGGTCCTCCCATCATTTGGGTCCCAATATTATACATAGGTTGCATGGTATAGTAGTTGCCTTGGGGTATGGCATTGTAGTGTGGATTTCCATGGGGAATCTGATGTTGGGGTATAGAATTTCCCCTAGGATAAGCAGTGTCCCCTTGACTCATTTGAATTTATGAGTAGGGTGCCCCCATGGATCGGTTAAGACCTCCTTGAGGATTCCCACCCACCATAGAACTAACCACATGTCCTTGATTGACATAAGGAACGCTCATGTCAATCAATGACTCACCATGCATGCTTGAGAATGGAGGGGGAACTGTTACATTCCCAACCGGTATGAGCATATTGGGAATGCCCCCAGATGCTTGAATCTAGGGGTTTCAACTATACAATGGTTGTTGACCATATTGTTGGTGGATGGGAACTGCACTAATGGTGCTATATTGGGCGTTATAAGGAGCACTGTATGTAGCACTTGTTGAAGGTATACAATTTGACACTAAAGGGGTGGAACCTAGCATTGGCTAGGTCCCACTCGTGGAGGGTTCCATGTGAGTTTTTGTACCTAGGACAAATGGGATAGCGGGGTTTGCTATCAACAGTGTGGTGGTGATTGTCGACTAGGGAAGTGGTGGAGGACCAAAAGTGTCCACAAAGTTCCACAACTCATTAGTCGTTGATGAGATGCATGGAAATGTTCCAACAGGGAGTATAGGTGCCACGGGAACCAAGAGTGGGTCCAATGAATTTGTGAGTGGAGGGTTAAAGGGAGGAAGAAATCCTCCAGCAAACTTGAATCGTCGGTTGTCCAAACAGATTCCATGTGAGATCTAGGAGATTGATTCCTCGAAGATGGGGAATCTGGTTCACTGGAGCTCGGTGGATCTTCCACAATGAGTGGAGGAAGTCCTAACAATCGTCTAGATTAACGATGAGGGCCAGATGTAGCCATGGTGACCGTTAATTTTTATCAATAAATTTTATGGTGATATTTGTTAAAGTCTCAATGAGAGCACACTGTTACCTAAAAAATATAAAAGATACACTAAGTTGATCAATTAGCAAATAGAGGGAAATGACCATGTCTGATAAGCACCACTCACTGGAGATGAATCCTAGTATCACAATGAATAACAGAGAGGGCTAGCCAAATGTATAGTTATGGTTACTCTAGAGCTTCGCCTGAACCTCAGATTGAGGGGCCAAGTACTCTTGTGAAGACGAGCACCCTCCCAAAAACTGAAGACAAAGTAGGTCCGTCTGTGTTAGGTACTAGGGCAACCCACCCCAGTCACCTTGTGTAAGTCCCTAAAAGCTTGGCCACTAAGGATACCTCAGATCACAGACACTACTAGGTGGGACATAGTCGCAGATAGTACGTTGTGCGGGTAGGATACCCGACTCCCTGACTCAACTCCGAAATCCCCAAAGGGATCCCTAATACACAGAATACCCAAAGGAGTTGCAAGCCAAGGCAGGCTACCTTCACTTATATTCTGATGTTGTCTCGTATTTAGCTCCGCTTTGACTGCAGTAGTCCTAGTAGTATGAATGCAGAAGGAATTTTCTCCCTTTTAATGACACTAGTTTTGGTTTCTGATCTTGGGCAGTTTACTCACACTGCCTATCCCAAGATCCTAGCCTGAACTAATGTTTGTTTGCTCAATAAAGAGTTACTGATCGATTTTAGGTAAATTTTATGTGTACCTTTTTAGTTTCTTCGGTAGGGGAGTTGACGTATGAAATGTGATGGGACTCTGACTCAAAAATCATGCACAAGACAATTCTTTAAAAAATATTCAATTTGATGAAAACAAGTTGTATTCTATAGGTGAAAGTCTTTCACATATTCATATTTGTTCCATGCATCCTAGTCATTATAACACATGCATAACCAACATAAATCTTTCCAATTCTTTCCTAACAACTATTTGAAAACAAAATAAAGCAGCTTTTAACCAGCTAAGTAGAAGAATGAATAAAACATGTGGATCTTTCTTTCATAAAAATGTTTTAAGAAAGAAAAGAAAAAAACTTATTTCCTAAAAGAAAAATTCTTTCAAGACACTGATCTTACAAACAAAATGTAGCTATAGATCCCTTTCAGTCCATGAGCAGGCTTCCCATCCCTTTGATTTTATAGATGCAGCTGTATGTTAAGATTTGGGGAACTAATGCTCTGTAGCAGTGGCCACAGAGAGTTACTGGGTCCACTAACGCTCTATGTGTGCAGACACAAAGCTTTATAAAGCACTATGTAGTCTGCTAACCTGCGTTAGTGTGGAAAAACAGCTCAAAACAGGGCCTTTTGGATCAGTTTCAAGGTTGAATATGTGAAGGCAAAATGAAGCAAGGTTATGGTGGGTTAGAAAGGGAATGTAGAAGTATAGGGAGGTCTTAGAAGGAGGAGGAAACTGGGAATTGTCCGGGTAAATCAGGAACTAGATGTATAGTCCCCAGCGGAATCACCAATTCTGCTATAGGATAAAATTCACGGTGTATGGAGAATGGAGATACCCTCAAGGGTCTTCCTAGGACCCTTGGAAAACTGTAAGATTATCTGCAGCCATCACAAAGTTACATGCATGTCCATAAACATTAACTAACTATCAAAGCAAAACATATGGATTACCTCAAGCCTCTGTGTAGATTTGTTGGAGAGCACAATGCAGCTAGGTGGAAGTCCCCTAAGCCGGCTTGAGATCAAGTCCTGCACATAGAAGAGACAAGCATAATCACAGCATACAACCTTGATAACTAATACATGAATACATAAAAGACATCTAGTTACATATAGCTAATATATTCATGCTAAAAGGTATTGGACAAACAAGTAAATGAATGATAGTACCAACACCACGAAGTAGACAGTACAACTGCAGTTCTATATTAATGTCGGAAGAGTGATTACAACCATCTGTTGCATCAGCCTTCCCTTAACCCTCCAGCTTCTCTCTCTCTCCCTTCCTACCAACTTCTTATGCTTAGATTTGAGACAATGCTCAACAATCAAGTAAGCTAGCCTTTCAAATGATTTGACCTCTATCACCATAGCCCTAGATTTGCTTATGTAGTAATTGAGTTACAGTTGCCAAGTTCCTCCATGAGTTCCTTAGGGTAAAAGCAATGAAGTTGTCATCCTTTTCAGCTCTTTCCCATTTGCCTCCTTCATTAGGATTAGAACTCCCCCAAATAGGTCCAACTTCAGATGTTTCCTTGCTTTTCTTGAGTAGATTTAGGAGCAAATATCTAGATATTTATGAGTCAATTAACTCCTTTGACCTTTAGAACTTCATTAGGATCCACTAATGTTGTTCCTGAACTAACAACTAGAGTTAGTAGGGTCACTAATGCACCCTTAGGCTTACTAAGAAGCTTTATAAAGCAGGTTGTCAGTGTATAGCCAACATTAGTGTGGAAACAAGGCATGTGATCTTGGTATTTGCTTCAGCTATCATGTCTTTCCCCTCTAAGCTGATGAAGGGGTCATTTTTTTGTATAACATTTATCATATTCTACCTTTCTATATTTCAAAGTTTGTTTCATAAAGGGAACCTTAGTGCAGCATGTAGTTGTTTTAATGTACTCTTCTTCAGCTATGGATAAGGAGATGAAGGTCTGTTTCTTACCCATCCATTGCACTAAGTAGTTATCTGAAAAGAATGTTGCTCCACTTGTTCTTTCCTTATCATCAACACTACCTTTCCAATCTACATCAATGTATGTTGTTAGAGTTAAGTCTTTTTTCCTTGAGTACAATAGGCCATAATAAAAAAATTCCCTTAATATATCCAAATATTCTTTTCATTGCATTCACATGGATCTCCTTAGGGGTTGACTAAAATATGGAAATCATTCCTTATATAATGTCTTTAGGTTGTCAGATATATGAGGCTTCCAATAATTCACCTATATATATTTTTATTTGTATCAGGGGATTCATCATCCTTGGTCAACTTGCACCATGTGACCACAGGTTTGTTGACAGACGCACAATATTCCATGCCAAATTTCTTTAATATTTCCTTTATATATTTTTTTGGGAAGATGAGGATACCTTTATCTGATTGAGAAACTTATAGTCCTAGGAAGAATAATAGTTCTCCCAGCATGGACATGTCAAAATACTTAATTATTTATTATGTAAACCATTCACCCATTTGATCCACATCACTTCTAAATTTTACATCATCCACATACACAACAATAATCAATCAATTTTCTTTATCAAATTTAATATAAATATTATTGTTTGGTATGCCGCTTTTAAATCATTTTTGTTGTATATATCTATCTATTCTTGAATACTAGGCTCTGGGAGCTTGATTTAATCCATACTGAGATTTATTTAATCTACATACCTATTTTTCATCTTTAGATAGTTGAAATCCCTCTAGTTTCTTAGTGTACAACTTCTCTTTTAGGTCACCTTTCATAAATGCAAACTTAACATCCATTTTATATACTTTGAATTTTCTTAAACAGACAAACACTAAGAACATTCTTATTTCTTCCAGTCTAAGTAAAGATGAAAAAGATTCTTCAAATTCAATACCTTACACCTATGCATAGCCTTTGTAGGCTAGTATGGATTTGTTCCCCACTACTTGTCCAAATTCATACATTTTGTTTCTGAACACCCACTAGGTGCTAATTACATTTTTTTCTTTTGGTTTAGGCACAAGTTCCCATGTTTCATTTTGTCTATATGATCTAGTTCTTCATTCATAACCTTAACCCAATTCTTATCTTCACTTCCTTGGTCAAAACATTTGGGTCCCATTTCTGGACAATAGTGCTAGCTTTGCATATCTAGGGGTGCTAATTAATTTTTTTCTAGCCTGAGCTCCTCATTCTATACTACCAAGTATTTTATTTTTAGGATGAAATTTTTTCACATACTAGGATATCATTTTTGTTTTTGAGATTCCATCTCTTTTTCATCTTCATGTTTCCCTTCTTGTTAGACTTACTTTTATAGATTTATGCTACTTGTCTCATTTGATTCTTCATTTCTTTTTGGCTTCGTTGTTTTTGGAAATTCTTCAACTACCTTTACATCAATGCATTCCACTTTATTCCTTAGTATTTTGTTTCATAACCTGTAGCATTTTCTCTCGATGAGTAACCAAGAAATATTCCTTTATTGGATCTAAATTTGAACTTCCCCCAGTTATCTTCTTTTCTCTTAATATAGAACTTACTTCCAAAGACCTTTAGAAACTTGATTGAGGCAAGGCTACCTTTCCACAGTTCATAGGCGTCTTATCACTATTTACTTTGAGCTAAGATCTATTTAATATGTAGATAGTTGTTTGAGTTACTTCTCCCCAAAAAGTGTTTGGAGCCTTTGCTTCATCTAGTGTAGCTCTTACCATCTCTTGTATTGATATGATATTTCTTTCAATTATTTCATTCTATTGAGGAGTTTTGGTTATTGAGTATTTTCTTCTAATTCCATGCTTCTCACAAAATTCATCAAATTCGTCTAAGGTAAACTCTCCTCCTCTATCAGATCTCAAGCACTTGATCTTTAGATCCGTTTCATTCTCAACTCCAGTTTTAAATATCTTAAACTTGTTGAAGGCTTATAAATTTTATTTAATCAAGATGATACATGTTTCCCTTCTATAATGATCATCAAATATCATAAATTATCATTTACCTCTTAAGGTTTGAGTTCATGTAGGTCCAGAAAAATTTGAACTGGCTCTAGTGGCCTAGTTGATGAATATTGTAACCACCCCTCCCACATTTACCCACTTTCACCACCATGTTGGGTTAAACATGAGCTAAGGGATACTATGACATGATAGAACCTCCTAAATATAGTTAAGGAATTGGAATCGACAAACTGAAACTTTACTGACCTTCCTCAGGAACTATAGGACCCCCAAGAGAAAAACAACCACTCCAGGTACCCAAACCTTGAGGTAGACTAATTTTTCACTAGCCTAGGTTTCCAGTCACATTCATAAACCTACATAAATGTGACTATAGGCCTATATTCGCATGCATAATACTACAAGGTAGTGAGTGCAATCCCAATTTCTCAATTCTAAGCCTGTAACCACGAGATCTGTGCCACCTTCTCAAGGATATCCTCCAAGCCATTTCCCATAACTTGATGATACTTTCCAAAACAATAAATGACACAAGAAAAAACCCTTTAACACAAAACTTAATCAAGGATTTGACCTAACCAGCCCTAACCATGACAGTCATTTTGTCAAACACTTTATGAACATGTAATCTACAGGTCATGAATGCATACCTAAACTTAGGGATTTGATACTTATTTGAGACACATCAAGAAGGTCTAATTACCTGTCATAATTGTTCCAATAACATCTATTATTTCATGTATTCAATAAACATCCATTTACCAATAAAAACATGATAAGATCCACAACTAGAATATGTCATAAAACCATGCTTATAACCAGCATATAACAAGAACGATAACAATGATTGACCAACCATCAAAGCCACATCATAACAAGTACATTTACTCATAAAATAAAAGATGAAATTGGCTCTTATTAACATATGCAAAATCCAACCAAGTCAACGACATCCATGTACCACCCAACCATAGATTGGGCTCAACCAATTCTTTCTTTCAGCCAATCACCCCCATGCCATATTCCAAGCATGAATGTGGGATCTCATGGGAAAACCAATACATAAAAAACCAAGGGAATCCATAGGTTAAACCACCTCCACCCTCAAACTACTATGATCTCACCTAAACCAGTCCGGAGATCATAAAACGAAACCAAGCTTGGATGCCTCAAAATTCCTTCAACATCCCTTGAGGAATTTCCCTATCTCCACCCACCTGTTGAGGGCTTCTAGGAGAAAACCATATCCACCACCAACCATTGGGATTTTCCTGAGACCACCTCACCCATATCCAAAACCTTCCAGCAATCCAAATCTCAATCAATAATGAATCCCATCACACCATGGTGATCTGAAAATGGAAAGGCAAGGCTAAAACCACTATCAAACCAGGAAAGACCCATACCAATGACAACAAATGAACCAAATACACATGCATGTACCATGCATGCCAACACTAGCTAGGAAATCATACATGTAACTTGTTATGTGCAAGTATTCCCGCCGAATCTACTTAATCTAACTCTTCCTTACTTGGTCCTTGCTTTCCTTTGCTTTCTTTTCCTTCCTTTTCTTGCTTTCTTGTTTATTGTCTTTCTCCTCTGGGTTCTCTTCTCCTCTTTGAAGTCAATCCCAAAATTAAACTAACAAAAGGTCCCAAAATGATGCTCTAGTACCTTTTTATTATTGATTCCTCTAGTTTCTTCATTTTTTCCTCTATTTTCCTTCAATTTGCTCCGCACATGCAAACATGTCACCTTTCATCTCCCTTTTCTCCTATTTTCTTTTATTTTCATAAATAAAATGCCAATAATGATTTTTTTCATTTTCAAAGCCTTTGTCAATGCCTTTGTCAATTTCCTTAGCCATAATAAACAATAAGTTATGCCCACTAGCATGCTTTTCCCAACATTTAACTTGGAATTTATGTAACCCATGACCTTGGTCTTATTTTTCTTTTATTAACTTTATTACATGAAATTTTGACCTGGGGTTGTTACAGACACCTCTCACTTAGGAGAACACCATCCTTGGTGTTCAATGATACATATAACCAATAAGACCACTGAAAACCAAAAAATATTACTTATGGAGCTCTATAACTCAGCTCATTGCAGTATTTACAATGAACAACCTACTCAAAACAAAACCATCATGATGGACATGGAAACATGACAACCATACCTCTTATTGGAGCTTTATAACATATCTCATTATGGTACTTACGATATCAACCATACATAAATATGTACATATACCAAACCCCATTTGCATCAACCATCCAAGAATGAAGGATACATATCTTGCATCTGATCAACCATCACCCATGTAGCTTCAACGAGCCCAAAGTGCTTCCACTGCACTTTAACTTGCTTTAATGATCAGTTTCAGAGCATGAGTTATTTATGTTGTAATATGCACTGAGGTTTTGGTTGGAATTATCCTTTTGGATCCACTTGCAATGCAGACCAATCAATAATATTATCAACATTTTTCACATATATTTTAAGCAATGAAACATCAAAAACATCATGGATTTCGTTGTTGAAGGCAGTGCAAGTCTGTAGGCCACTGGTCCAATCCTCTCAAGGATCTCGAAAGGCCTAGAATACCAAGGTGCCAACTTGCCATATGATCCATTCCTTAAGGATCTCTTCATGTGCTTGATGCACAAGTACACATACTCCCCAACCTGAAACTCCTTAAATGCCTTGTATTGATCTGCATAACTCTTCTTCCTGTCTTGTGTTTCCTTTAGATTCTTCTTGATAACTTGCATTTCCTATTCCATTTCTACCAACATATCCGATCGAACCAACACTTTGTTCACTAGATCACTTGAGCTGACGAGAGTGTTACAATTCCTCCCATAGAGTGCCTCAAATGGAATCATCCTCAATGACTCCTCATAACCATTGTTGTAAGAAAAATCCACCAGTGGAAGATACTCCTCCCACCTCCTCTATTGATGCATGGCATACATCCTCAACATATCCTCCAGTATCCTATTTACCCTCTATGTCTGTAGATGATAATTTGTGCTAAAGGCCAACTTTGTACCCTAACTTACAAATAACTCCTTCCAAAACCTGGAAATGAACTTGGCATCTTTGTATGATATGATATTCTTAGGAATAACATGTAATATCATTATCTCCCTTATGAAGACTTGTGCTACCTCACTAGCTGAATAAGTAAACATAACCGCTATGAAGTGACCCACCTTTGTCAACCTATCAACCTTAACCATGATAGAATCATGTTGTCTAGATGTTCTTGAAAAGAATATAATCAAATCCATGGAAATGACCTCCTATTTCCAGTCTAGACTCGATATAGGTTGTAAAAAACTAGTTGGGTGCTTACACTTATCTTTCACCTGCTAAGAGTCCAGACATCTAGTAACAAACTATGCCACTTCCTTCTTCAAATTCGACCAATAGTAGAACTTCTTCATAATTGTCAAAGTATTTTGATATCCTGGGTGATCTAAATATGGCTTGACATAAAACTCCCTCAAGATAAGCTTCTTGATCTCACTATCATCCAACACATATATCTCGTCTCTAAATTTCACCAAGCCATCTGTCGTGAGATGACAATCCACATCTTGTTCACCTAGACTCTATTGTAACCCATGCTTAAGTTGTTGATACTTGTAATCATGTTATCCTACTTGTAAGATTTGATCCTATAAATGTGTCCCGTAAGAGCTTAGAGTTGGAACATGGTTTACCTGCAATCTCTTACTAAGAGCATCTGCAACCCTGTTCTCCTTTCCTTTAATGTATCTGATCTCAAAGTAAAACTCACTGAGGGTAGCTAATCATCTTGATTGTCTAGCATTCAGATTAGGTTGGTCAATAGATACCTCAGTCGACTATGGTCACTCATCAAAATAAAATTCTTTCCAAGAAGATAATGCCTCCACATCTTAAACGCATGTGATCCAGGTGGATATTGGTGTCCACCTGCCTATTCCACCTAGACCCCTCAATCAGTTTCATATGTTTCCTTAATTGTAGCACAATTTACTATTTTTGGTAGCTTTTCAGGTCCTGAACATCCGAAGCCATTTTGAGGCCCTAAATGACATTTTTTTGGAAAAAAAATAGCGATTACGAATGCAATTGTGTTAGAAGCCATAGTCCTCGGAGAGATACTTCCACCGAGGTATGATATTTGTCAAACAAAGATAGTATGACGAAGTTACGACACCAGGAAGTTGCTTTCCAAACTAGCCCTAACAGGGCCCATAAACTCTTGGTGTTACATCTCCTCAGGTTAGGGTTTTGGTTGTTTAGGATTTTCTCTTATTGTTCAATAATAAAAAGTCCCTTGAGGCTTATTGTAACTTAGTTTAGAGGCATGTAGCCACCACATCTCTTCTCAAAGATAAGCTACCATCGCCCGAATTGTCTTATTTCCATTCTATTTGTAAGCATAGTTCAATATTTTTTCTATTAATGAAATGAGGTGTTTTTCTATTGCATATTTGTGTTTATGACTATATCTATAAGTTGTTGCATTCTTGTTTAATTTCAAATCAGTGGTATTAGAGCGATCTGCTCTTTCTCTATTTTTCTTTGCATATCCCCAACGAGGTCAAGGTAGAAGGAGTTAGGGCTTGGTCTGGTTGAACCATTGCAGGATCAACCTTGCAAAACCCGATGACCTCCCATCGTAGAAGAAAAGAAAGATGAGGGGATAGGAGATCCTTTCAAAATGTTGCTCGAGGAAGCCCTCAAGTGACATAGGGGCACGATGATGGATAACTTTGCCTATATCCTTCAACGACTACCCACAGGCAATGCATCTTCATCCAGCAGCCACTCTGGAGGCTGCACTCCTTTTAAGGTACAAGTTAACTTCAATATTCCCATATTTGAAAGCCTAATAGATGCAAATGCAATAGATAAATTGTTAAATCTATTGGAAGGATATTTTTTAGTTCATGACTTTTCCAATCAGGAAAAAATTATGTTTTCACTTCTCAAAGCCGCCCCACACGTCAAGGAATGGTGGGAAACCTACTGTGAACAAAAGGACGAGAGTGAACCATCATTGTTTTCAGCTGCACCCACCTAGAGTTTTGTCTGAGACACCATCAAGGAATAGTATTACCCTGTCGAGAGCTATGAAGATAAATACATAAAGTGGACCATGCTATGGTAGGGAAGGGACCAAGATGTGCCAGAGTACACAAATACTTTTCATACCTTTTGCATGAAGCTAGGTATCAACGATACTAAGTGGAATTTTGTGCTCAAGTACCACGGTTGTCTACACAAATACATCCAGGATGAGATGGATTTCCTAGACATTTCTTCGCTCAACATGGTGTATCAGTACGCTACAAAGATTTAGCTTAAGTTTAAACAAAAGAAGTGGTACTTTGGATCTGCAAATCCAAAGCAAGGAAAAGGCACCCCCAAACCACAGAACAAGGGACCAAGGCAAGGTAGGGCTACCCAGGACAGCTCGCCAAAGCCACAAGAAAATAACACCATGAAGAGGAAGAAGGTCACAGGATAATGGTGTGAGTTCCATAAGAGCTCCACTCACAATACAAGTGAGTGTCAGGACAAGCAGTCACTGGTGATCAAGCTGAAGGCTTCCAACTCAGACACAGGTTCCAAGCCTGAATCAAAACCCGATAAGGGGACTGACAAAGGGAAGTAGATCATTGATGTGGAGCCCAGTGCCACCATGGCTACCACAAAGATCCATGAAATTGAGCCTAAATATCGAGAGGAGGGGGAATGCCTCTTCCACTCACAGATGTGGGTGAAGGGTTCTCCACTACATTTCATTGTCAACAATAGGAGCCAAAAGAACCTCATTTCAGCATAAGTCATGAATCGGTTAGGCCTAAAGACTACAAAACATCCACAGTCATACACCATCAGGTGGCTTCACCAAGGATGAGATCTTCGCGTCAGCCAGTAGTGTCACCTTCCCTACAACATCAAGCGCTTCACGGATGAGGTTCTGTGTGATGTTTCTTCTCTTGAAGTTTTTGATGTATTATTGAGACAACCATACTTGTGGAAGTGACATGTTGTATATGAGTCTCAACATCGCTCTATGATTATTACTTTGGCTAATAAGTTGTACAGGGTACCAGAGGTAGCCCCGCCTACCGCCATCTCTTTGATCACTACAAAGCAATTAAGTAAGATCATTTCCCAGACTAGGAAAATTGTTTTCCTCGTGATTCACACCCAAGGCAAGAAAAAGGTTGTGGCCACGGCTTCCAAGCAGGGATCCTCTACACAACAACAGTAGATGGACAAGGTCGTGGAGGAGTACAAGGATATTTTCACCTCACCCACAAGGGTACCCATGCACTGTTAGGTTAAGCACTCCATCGATCTGACCCCGGGCACGTCGGTACCCAATGGATCGATTTATCGATGCTATGTTTTGGAGAATGATGAGATCAATAGACAGATTCAGGAACTACTAGAGAAAGGGCACATCAGGCCAAGATCATCACCCTGTGGGAGCCCGATTATATTGGTACATAAGAAGGATGGGACCTGGAGTATTTGTATTAACTATCAGGTGTTGAACAAGATCACTATGTAGAATATGTACCCAATCCCGCAGATTGAGGACCTTCTGGACTAGATCAAGGGGGCCAAATATTTCAGCAAGATTGACTTGAAGTCAGGTTATCACCAGGTGCCTATCAAACCCTCTGATGTGTGGAAGAATGCCTTCAAATCCAAGGAGGACCTTTTTGAATGGTTGGTCATGACATTCAGATTGACAAACACTCCTGCAACCTTCATGAGACTAATGGATGACATATTGCGGCCCTTCACCAATGCATTCGTGGTGGTGTACTTAGATGACTTATTGATCTTCAGCCAGAGTTAGGAAGAGCATCTCCACCAAATTAGGCAGGTCCTTCAAACACTTCAACAACACAAGCTGTGTGCTAACTTGGAGAAATGCACCTTTGTCCTGACCCAGGTTCAATATCTAGGGTACATCATTGATGAATCGCCTTTGTTCTGTACCAGTGCTCACATTAACAAACCTACAACAACCATTTGAGATTAAGACAGATGCCTCCAACTATACCATTGGTGTAGTTCTTACTCAACATGGGCATCCAATGGCTTACCTTAGTGAGACACTTTTAGACAAATTTTGAAAGCACCCCACTTATGAAAAAGAAATGTATTCCATTGTGTATGCATGCTGCCAATGGAAGAATTACATTCTAGGGAAGGAAACGGTCATCCACACAGACCACTGGCCTCTACAGTTCATACAAACACAAGGGAAGCTTTAGAATGATCGCCATCTGAAATAGTGCACATATCCGCAACGATTCCATTTGAACATTAAGTATAAGAAGGGCAGCACCAATAATGTCATTGATTGCCATAGCCGACCAATGATCGTGGCGCTAATCATTGTGCTCAACTCCTATTGGAATGAGACATTGGGTGGTCACATCTTTACAAGAGCAATCCAAAATTCGGCAGCATATACCGAAAAATCTTGGAAGGGAAGCAAGTTTCAAATTTTCATCTTCAGGATGCATTGTTATTCCACTTGGGACACATATGTGTTCCTTCAAGTGAGCATTCCAAGAATATTTGGGAGGCACACTACAGGCGGGTCACTAGAAATTTTAGAGTATAGAAAATAGTGGCAGTATTGCAAAAGTATTTTTATTGGTCGAAACTTCAACAGGATTTTCGAAAGTACATTAGATCTTGCACTGCCTACACCATTGCCAAATGAACCATCAAGAAGAAAGGCATGTATACTCCTCTACCTACTCCTAGTCAGCCTTGGGAATTTGTCTCTATGGATTATATGTCGGGCCTTCCTTCTACTAAGCATGGAAATGATTTCGTTTTTGTGCTCGTCGACAGATTCTATAAGATGGCCATCATGGCGGCCTGCAAGAATAGTATCACAACAAACGACACTACTAAGCTCTTCTTTGAGCGAGTGTGGGTACACTTTGGGATCCCATAGTCCATTATCTCAGATTGAGGCAGCAAATTCCTAAGTGCATTTTGGTCAATGTTGGGTTGTGTTATATTCTTTCCACAACTAACCTACGTAGTGAACTGGAGGTTAGAGGGGGGGCGGAACCCCCCATTTGTTGCGCAGCGGGGAGGGTCATGGGGGGGCGGCAGCCCCCCCTGTCCGGGGGTTTGAGGGGGGCGGGTAGCCCCCCTCTACGGGGTTCGGGGCAACGCCCTGAGATTTTTTTTTTTTGGACCCTATATTAGGTTGGGCGAACCTACCTATGGTTTTCGGTCCATGGTTTTGGACGCGATGGTTTTCGGTCCATGGTATTGGATGCTTCGGCATGTATAAATATGTATTGTAACATTGAAAGGAATAATAATGAAAAATCAAGCTGGTAGTCTCGGTTTTGAGATCCAGTGGGAAATCTCTGTGTATATGTGTTTTATGGGTTATGCTCTCGCATTTTTATTTTCTTGTGATTTAGAATTCGTATGCAGGTAATTTCTGTACGGGGTTAAAACCTACAGCCTCATCCGATTTGCAATAATCTTCGTTATGATCTTGTATATGCAATTACATAGCAAAATAGGCCTATATTCATCATATGAGGTTGGGTTATCTGATTTGGGGATGAGTGCAATAAAATCAGAGGTGAGAGAAGCAGCCAACTTGCCATTTATCCTGGTATCCTCTATGACTATTAGGAGGTCTACACCAAGAGTCTCAAAGAAAGCCAGGAAGAACTCAATTGTCCATCCATCTGGCCTGGGGCTTCTGTATTTTTTGAACCACTTGAGAGTGGCTTCCAGCTCTCCCAGAGAGACTTCCTTTCTCAGTTCCCTTTCCTCCTCTTGATCCACAAATCATGGGAAGAGCTATGCCACTTGAATAATTCCAGCCAAGTTTACTTCCCGAGGCGCACTGTAGATTTTTTTGAAATATGAGGTTGCCAGTGATTCCAGATGTGAGAAGGTGTTGACAAAATGGCCATGATCATCCTTTAGCTGCTAGATTGTGTTAATAACTTTCCTCCCATTGGCATATTTTTTATATAAATTAGTATTATCATCCCCTTCCTCATCCAAATCGCCCTACTTCTCAGTGTCCAGACTTCTTTGCGGTCCTTAAGAATTTTTCCTCTAGTTGTGTAAAGTGAGGAGATCCTATCCTTGTGTTCATTTGATTTGTATATCCCCCCATGATTATTTTCAAATGTTGCTATGTTAGCTTTGATATGCCTCAGGGATTGATCATCCAAGATTCTTTTATTGTGTGCCCAAATTTTGGACAGCTTCTTCAACTCCAAGAGATTGTGCACAAAACTATTTATAATGTTCCCCCCAGCCCCAGGTGGGTTGGACATCCAAAAGTTTGTGACCATACGAATGTAAGAGGCTTACTTCAGCCAAGCTCAGTAGAATTTATATGGACCTTTGGGTTTAGCCTGACCCCAATATATTCCCATGTATATTGGTAGGTGATTGGAGGTACCTCCCGATCCCACCCATTGTCTGATATTGTAGCCATATTCCAATAAATTCTCCTTGACCAGAAAATAATCTAGTATGCGAGCCAGGCTATCATCCCCTATCCTATTGTTCCTCCAGGTTGCTTGGATCTTTGCAGAGAGGATGTCTATCAGATGGTGGGATTCCAAAGTAGTTTCAAAGTATTCCGAAAGAGGATCTATTTGTGCTCGATGACCCCAGGATTCAAAGTGGCCGATCGAGAATTTAAGATCTCCACCCAAAATGATATTGTCCATTTGTAAAATGTCAAATCCCAGTAATTTGTCCCAAAAATTGGGCCTGTGGTGACATAGTCCATAAATGTTGAAGATTCGAAAATACATACCTAGATCTGCTGAGTTTATATCTGCTCCAATGTGCCCAGACCGTCCCCAACAGTTGAGTAGTTTTATGGAGTGGGAATTGTATCCCATTGTTGTACCCCCAGATTTTCCATGGGCATCAAGACAAGTAAATGCCCATCCAAGTAGCATTGTTCCAAGGGTGTGAGATATGGCATCAGTAGGTCCAAGAGTTTCCTGTAAGAATATGATATCTAAAGGGTCGGCCACAAGTAACCGACGAAGTGCTAATTTTTTTATCAAGCCTAGCTAGCCCTCTACAGTTAAATAAGACAATCTTCATGGGGGGGGGAGGGGCGCGCTATGGGGGCATCTATTTCTCTAAGTACCCCAAGGATGGTAGCCTACTTTCCAGATGAAATCTCATCTCCAGCCAGGCTTTGTGCTTTCGTAAGAGAGGAAGTTTGACCACACGAGATCTTAAGCGGAAGAGGGGAGGCGATGAGGTCGAGCCCAACGTGGTCTGATGCCTGACACTTAGTCTTAGATCGGGTTAGATACCCAATAGAGGGGAGACCAGAGACAAATGCAGGTGGAGGAAGCGAAAGTGATGCAGAAAGGGTGAGAGGGGTGGGGTAGGAAGAGGAAAGGGGGGAACCAAGAGGGAAGGACAAAGGGATAATGGACGAGGGGAGGGCAGCTGATCCCAAACCAATGCCAGGGGCTGAAATAATAAAATAAAGAACAAGAGAGCTTAAATGTGAGGAAACAGATGTGGAAATGTGCTTACCTGAAGTGTCCGCATCCCCAGCAGCCGCCTTGGATCTAGTGTGTGGAGGAGAAGGTGGTCTATGTGGAGGTCTGCCTCGCTTTTTCGGGATAGGCTGTGAGGGGGGTGCTTCCTTAGCTGAAGGTTCCACCTGGACTTCTGAATTATCATGTTGGGGCTATTCCCCATGCTTTGGCGATGCCTAAATCAGTGGTTCCTTTCCAAGTGCCTTCCTATTTTCTTGCCCATTGAGAGGGAAATACTTGAATAAATTCCTAACTTTGTGGCATCTCCTACACCTAAAAGGGACTCCCTCATACTCAAGAGTCTGTCTCCTGGTGGAATTCCTCCACTGAATGTTGATATGCTCCAGCAGACCGTCTGTAGTATCCATATGCACCAATATCCTTGCATATGCCATATGCCTAGTGGTCTGGTAGATTTATCAAATATTAAGAAGGTACCTAGGGCATTTCCAATGCACCTAAAAACATCCTCCATCCATAAATGTAATAATAAACCAAGGAGGCGGACCTAGAGGGGGCCGACATCCACCCGTTCTTGTTTTGGATTGAATGGGGGAGTCCATCTTCATGAAGAATCGACGCCTGATCAATATGCCATATCATGGAGAGCACCCAATTGGTGTGTTCCAACCTGTCAAAACGTAGAGCAAACCAGCCTTTTACAAAGCTCTGTATGAAAGGAGGGTCATTTAGGTGATGGCCCCAAACCTCAAATGCCCATTGTTGTAGCCTCTCTACACTGTAATGTCTACCTCGGACTCGACCCACTAAGACCTTCTCAACTGTATCCATGGAGTCAAGCAGTTGCGTGTCCTCAGTCAGCTTGAGGAAGACCTTGCAGACTTTTATCTTGAGGCACTTCTTCTTCCTAGATGCCCTTGTTCTCTCTACTTCGGTGTGCTCTGCTTCGATGTGCTGTTGCACTGTTGTCGAGTGTGGTGGAACCATAGATCCAGGCAGAGTCGTCAATGGAACAAAGGAAAAAATGCCGGAAATGGGGGAAATGCCTGTGAGGTTACCCAATGGAGGAGCAGATGAGGTCGGCGGAGCGATTGGGGCAGACATAGGAGTTTTGGAAGTCGAGAGGTGGTCCGTCAAAGGGTTGCATGAATCAGTCAATGGCGGATTCGAAACCATGACCTCTGAGAGGGTTTGATCGCTAGGGTTTGGTGGGAGGTCCATGAAACTGGGCGAGGAAGGTGATAAGGGCTAGGAGATGAGGTCTAGCAGAGACGGGGCATCTTCCAGGAGGATTACAGAGGAGACCTTGGTGACGGAGATGGAGGGAAAAGCATCGACAGCTTCGGAAAGTTTGTTTTCGAAGGAAAAAAGACTAGATATGCACGTCCTCCAATGGATCTGCTGAATAATCTATTAATTCTTCCATAACTATCACAACCAATTTGTGACAGCTGCCTACAGGGGTGATGGGGCTCCCGTAGCTGTAAATGTAACAGCGATAGTGGCGGGCGTAATACAACTTAGCCAAAAAACAAACCCTTCAGCAAGAAAAATTCGCATGTGATCGTGCCCGTTAGAGAAGCTAAGGTGGGTTATGGGCTATGCGGCGGATGCGGGTCCATTACGATGGGAGAAGTTGGAACCATCTTCTCACCCATATTCTTATTAATACCCATTAATATTTTTATTTTCCTAAGTTTAGACTTAGGAACCCATTAAAAATATTAATTATTTAAATAACTCCTCACTGGGTGGAATTTCTCAAAGGAATTTTGGGTGTGGAGATCTCATGTATTAAGCCCCTCCACAAAATTCGGGTAGAGCACATTTGAATGCTACAAAAATCAACAAATCCAGTATTGGAAAAAAATATTAATAAACATAATATATATATAATGATAATTATAAATTATATATATAATATAGAATATATATATATATATATATATATATATATTATATATATATAATATATACACACATACACACACACACACACACTTCACAATATAAACTCACTGAGTCGTAATCTCACTACAATTGGAAGGGTAGCAAGCTAGATGTTGGGCCTAGGCCAACCAACACACTCCCTTATCAAAGCATTTAACTCAAATCAAGAATCAATGCACAAGTGAAATAACTCCAACATACAACTTTTTCATTAAAAAGAAAATTTCGCAGTTACATTGACACAACTCAGTGTTCACCTCATGGGATCATCCCATAGGAGAAAATTATGGAAAAATCCTCACCCTGAACTCCTTTCTAGACTTTCCTTATTCAAACCCCCCCCCCCCCCCCATTCCCACCAATGATCTCATAAGGATCATATTTAAAGAGTTTAGAATGTAAATTAGAGTTAAATTGTTACAAAATCTCAACAACTAGTTTGATAAACACATAGATATCTTAATTACGCCCCAAAATGGAAAAGTGAAAATTAATATTGTGTTAGACATCCTTATCCTCGTGACATGAAGTGCATGAGGACAAATATTTTCTTTCTAATATAGTGATTTCAAACTATCAGCCATCTCATAATATTTGACTAATCTTATTCATCTTGAAAATTGTTTGAAGGATCAACTCATGACTTGGCACACACACATAATTCCTTGAAAGGATCCAAATTTTACTTAGCAATACCCACAGACCATTATACACCATATGGAATCCATTCCATAATTTTCGAGCATTTACAATTTGTTAATAATGGATGCATGTAGATGTTGGTACCAGATGCATGTCGCTGCTGATGTAGGTACCAGACCGGTTGGTACCAGTATTGTTACCTATCTTCTCCAATTCAGATTGCCACCTGTTACTGTCAGTATTTGCTTCCTACCATCAGTGATCAAAAATCCTCTTTTCATATCATATTAGGGTCCCACTCAGAAATTTTTGTCATTACACTAGGTCATCATTCAAAAATTTACTCAATGATGGTAGCGTTAGTAAAAAAAACATCACTCTCCCTCAAATTTCATTACTTTCTGGCACATTGTCATACCTTGCTGAATGTACATCAATCATGAGGTCAAAGTCATCATGTCAATATCAGTCATAACAACATCAATTCTGGACAATCAAGGTTACCATTAGGTCCTAGGGTTTTCAAGGTCCAATAAAACACCATTTCCATTGCATAATGTTATCAAGTCTCATAGTGATCAAATAACATCTCGTCACTATTTGAGGATGATTTGTAAACAAAAAATCTTGTTTCGGCATGTAATTTTGATTTTAAATGTAAAAAAAAAAAAAAAAAAAAAAAAATCACTACGTAATTTTATGTCTTTCAAATGTAATAAGCACATGATTTCCAAGCTGCCAATTTAGAGTTCGAAAATGACAAAGGACCAAAAATTCAAAGGTCAAAGTGTTCTCAATGTATATCAAGTGATCAATTTGTCAAAGAAAAAGTCAAGTATAAAGGTATAATTCCAAAGAGTAAGGTGAATGACAAAAGGAAGAAAGTGGGTCCCAAGGACCAAATCATCAATTTCATTTAGTATAAAGGCCACCAAGACATCAAAAACAAATTCATTTTCACTCTCAAAGGTCGAGCTCACACTCCTTTGGTTCAAAATTTTGATTTTTCAGGTTTAAAGGCGAAAAATTTCTTAGCGTTGCGCTTAGAGCAATGGTCACTGCCTTTTCTAACACAAGCGTCGCGCTTTTGCCTAGTGAGCCCCCAAAGCACCAAAATGCCTCCAAATTCTCTCAAAAATTCAAAAAAATCTTGTTTCCTCTTCTACCAAGTAATTCACACAAATTTTCCACCTCTTTGCACTCCTAAACAACATTATTTTTAATGTTTTGGTTCCTAAGCAAAATTGGCACTTAGGCAAGTGATAAAACCCTAAATCCATCCCTATCCCAAATTTTCTGCCCATAGACCCTACAACACCTTCCTACATCACTATTAAACCCATCCGTACCCCTACACTATCATTTCCTAGTCCCTAAACCCTTTTCCCATAAAACCCTAAGACCTAGGTTTCCAAAATGCCTAGGCAGCCTCTACCATAAACCTGTAATTTAATTATCATTCCCAAATCCCTTGAAATTTTCACCTCCTATCACCTCCCATAGCTCCATATTCCCTCCCCTCATCTCCTCAAATTTTTATAGCCCTATCCCTATTCCCTAGACCTATTTCCACTTCCTATTCCCACCTACCTTATCCCTAGGGTTTCTTAACCAAACATTATGGAGGAAGATAGAGACTATGTGGAAGAGGAGGATACACAAGAAGAGGAGGGTATACAAGTAGAAGAGGACAGATAACAGAGGATGCCACACAAAGGAGGTAGATTCCTAAGGCTGGAGCCCACTAACACAAATGAACTCATGGCTTCACCAATCTCCAAAAGGTCAAAAGAATACTTGAAACCCTAGCCAAGAAAAAGAAGGAATACAAGCTTTAAATCCTTTTTTAGGCATCACTCATTGCCTAACATACCTCATCAACCTTCCACAGATCAAATTTTGAAGAATTTTGAGAAATTTTGAAAATTTTGGAGTTTTTGCATTTTTGGCAGTTTTTGCACTAGTCACAATGCCAAAAGTGCAACGCCCTAGGCGCTGCACTTTTCCTAGAGTCTTCCAAATGAAAAATGGACAACACCATTGGATTTAGAAGGCCAAATATAGTCAGGAAAGCCACCTTGCTAAGCTTTTTTGGTCAATTGGGCAGTTAAAGGGTCAAAACACACCCAAACAATCATGTTTCTTCCCTGTTTTGGAGGTTGGCACTACGCTTTTGACCAGTCTTGGGAGAATCAATTTTTGGAGGGTAAAAACTTGACCATTTTGGATACTAAAGGTATATCTAGAAATTAGACAGGACAGGCTTTCCAATGAGCTATCCTGGGCTCAATTGGGACTCCGAGAACCCCCTAAAATGTGGATCTAAAGTTGGCATTATGCTTAGGACAGTGGTGTTGCGCTTTTGACACAAATTTTCTGAGTTTCATCATTTTATAAATTTTCTCAGTTTTGACAGTTTCACCTTGAAAAATCATGTTTTTACCAATGTAATTGATGGATGTAAATGTAATAATGTTTTTTTAAAGCTACCTAGGGTAAATACATTAGGTGAAAACTCTTTTTGTGATGTAATGAATCAGTTTCCAAAAAGTGAGGGATGAGTCAGTTTGACCACCCTACACTCTAGCTATCAGTTCAGATTTCGGGTGGAAGTGCTCCTCCTCTCATGGATTCAACCCCTGAGGTTGCAAGGAGTTTGTTTTGAGGCCTATTTATTGTATTTTCCGGTCTTTTCAAAGGTTGGACTCAGTTGGATGTTGTTGTATTGATCAAATTCTAGTGTAATCAATATTTGGCAGAAAGTTAATGAATGAGTTGCAGCTATTTTGATGGAATACCTGTGGTACGCTATTTTGGCATAGTTTCTTCTTATGTTGCATATGTTTGAATGTTTTTTACTCTCATGTTTTATTTCACTTCTATGATATGTTGATTTTCAAGTTGATGAGAAGAATACATCTTACATGCTCTTATTTGGGGAAATCTTCATAATTTGTCCATTTTCTTTAGTTTAGAAAGAATACATGCTCATCTTGCTCTTTCTAGCACCTCAGCAGTTTGATCCATCTCACTCAAGAACCTCAAAGTGTTTGAGTGTCTACCTACCTTGCTCCATCAGATGTATGCAATCATACCCTTATTTTTCCCTCACCTAGTCTCTTTGACCTAATCCTCATCCAACAACACAATTTCAAGCAATCAAACCCTTCTACACATCATAAATAGCCTAAAACCCTAATTCATCTAGCCCTCTTGGTTATGATTTTGTGGAGAGAGCCCTCTCCGGCTTGGTAGGGCTAGATACCAAGTCAAAAGGATGGTATGTGGTTACCTCAGTTGGACTCTTCCTCAGCCATGGAGATCCAGAGGAGTGATAACATACTAGCATCATTGTCGAGGAAATGAGAGATCGTATCTTCCCTGGGAAAGAATGACAAAGATCATATCTGATTTATGATGGTGAACAGTGATCAGACACATATGAAGGTTGAACCATTCACCTGGCAACTTCCACTTGATCCGAAGACTCCACTGGTAGCAGGATCCAGAAATCGAAATGAGTTCTTAGTCCAGAAGGTATGCTCCTATGCATTGAGATCATGTTCTAGGCTTTCCAAATCGTATGCCTCGGGTAGATGGAAAATATACTTGCCAAAATTCAGAGATGGAAAAGGTGATGATGCCACACTTCATTTAATAAGATTTCATATGCATGTGCATAAGTTGAGGATTAATTTCTATGAATATTGTTTAATGAAGATGTTCATGGTCACATTAGAAGAAAGAGCACAGTTTTGGTATGAAATCTTGCCTCCTGCTTGTATTTATTCTCTCAAAGATTTTCACTCAGTATTTTTTGATAAGTATAGAGAAGCTTATCCTTCTTTGTTTTTTATCGAGGATTGTTGTGATCACTTTGAGAATTTTATTCAAGAGATGGAAAGTGCTTATGAAGATGAAGAGTTTATGGATGATGAACTCTTGGATGCTTTGAATGAAAACCTTTTTCACCACCATGAGATGATCACAGATTCTACCATGGATGACAACAAACTTGAGTAGAATTCTTCAAGAGATGACATTAATCTTCCATTTTTCGAAGTTTATGATAATTTGCAGCAATATTTCCAATCTTCAAGTGATCAAGATATATATAAAGATGTTCTTTCCAGCTGCCCTTCATTCCTTTCCTCTTATGAGTTTTTAATTCAGGAAGAAATATGTGTAGATCAGAATTTTGAGTTTGCTTGTATAGAAGCTCTAGAGAGTCATGATTTATTCATTGAGGTCAAAAAAAGTGTACAACAGGTTTTTTGTCTTGAATTTGATGAACATGTTCAATATCCTTTAAATGATCAAGGTATAGAATTTTTTCAAAGCCTAGACAATTCGTTTTCTGATATATGTGAAAATCCACTTGTAGATATTTGCGTTGATGCTAATTTGGCTACCTCAATTGAAGATCTGCAAGAACATACAAATCTTGTCTCTGATATGGATGGTATGGAAGACAACATTGTTGCATTTCCATTTAAGAAGGATTACCCAAATGAATGAGAACAATCAGCCATTATATTTGAAAGCATCTTCCTTCCTTTTGTTGATCCACAAGAGGGAACGCTTCATGATTTCCAGGACCCCTTGGGCAATCTTTTGCAAGCATCAAAGAAGGTGAATGTTGTGTTGTTTGTCAGCATAAGTCTTGGTTTCAATTTTCATTGTGAGTTTCCTATATGTACATCATTATGTCTGCTTACAGAGGATGTGAGCAGAATTTCAGTGAATGGTCATCTCCTTTTTTGTCTTCATTCGAAATTTCGCATCACTTGAGTGAGAAGGTTATGGATCAGTTAGAATAGATAAGGTGTGATGAATAAGCTCAACATTATGAGCATATTTTTCAGTGTCAATTTCTAATTGATTTTGTAGCATTTATTCATGCTCATTAGCTATTGAGTTTTTGACCGTATAGCCTGATGGATAGGCATGCTGGTCTACGGTTTTCTTGACACTTCTTTCAGATCTGCAATCCCCAATAAGGCCAATGTTAGTGTCATTATTTTCATCCTACCATTAGTGATCAAAAATCCTCTTTTCATATCATATTAGGGTCCCACTCAGAAATTTTTGTCATTCCACTAGGTCATCATTCAAAAATTTACTCACCGATGGTAGCCATAGTCAAAAAAAAATCACTCTCCCTCAAATTTCATAACTTGTTGGCACATTGTCATACCTTTCTGAATGTATATCAGTCATGAGGTCAAAGTCATGATGTCATCATATCAGTCATGACACCATCAATTCTAGTCAGTCAAGGTTACCATTAGGTCCTAGGGTTTTCAAGGTCCAATAAAACACCATTTCCATTGCATAATGTCAGCAAGTCTCATAGCGATCAAATAACATCTCTTCACTATCTGAGGATGATTTTTAAACAAAAAATCTTGTTTCAACATGTAATTTTGATTTTAAATGTAATCATTTTTATTTTTCACTATGTAATTTTATGTCTTTCAAATGTAATAAGCACATGATTTCCAAGCTGCTAATTCAGAGTTCCAAAATTCCAAAGTACCAAAATGTCAAAGGTCAAAGTGTTCTCAATGTATATCAAGTGATCAATTTGTCAAAGAAAAATTCAAGTTTAAAGGTATAGTTCCCAAGAGTAAGGTGAATGACAAAAGGAATAAAGTGAGTACCAAGGCCCAAATCATCAATTTTATGAAGTATAAAGGCCACCAAGACATCAAAAACAAATTAATTTTCACTCTCAAAGGTCAAGCTCACACTTCCTTGTTTCAAAAAGTCAATTTTGCAAGTTTAAAGGCAAAAAATTTCTTAGCGTTACGCTTAGAGCAGTGGTTACTGCCTTTTCTAACACAAGTGTTGCGCTTCTGGGAAAGGTGCTACGATTTTTCCTAGTGAGCCCCCGGAGCACCAAAACGCCTCAAAATTCTCTCAAAAATTCAAAAAGGTCTTTTTTGTTCTTCTACCAAGTAAGTCACACAAATCTTCCACCTCTTTTCACTCCTAAACAACATTTTTTTTAATGTTTTGGTTCCTAAGAAAAATTGGCACTTGGGCAAGTAATAAAACCCTAAATCCATACATATCCCAAATTTTCTGCCCATAGAATCTACAACACCTTCCTACATCACTATTAAACCCATCCCTACTCCTACACTATCATTTCCTAGTCTCTAAACCCTTTTCCAATAAAATCCTAAGACCTAGGTTTCCAAAATTCCTAGGTAGCCTCTACCATAAACCTGTAATTTAATTATCATTCCCAAATACCTTTAAATTTTCACCTCCTATCACCTTCCACATCTCCATAATCCCTCCCCTCATCTCCTCAAATTTTTATAGCCCTAGACCTATTTCCACTTCTCATTCCCACCTACCTTATCCCTGGGGTTTCTTAACCAAACATTATGTAGGAAGACAGAGACTATGTGGAAGAGGAGGATACGCAAGAAGAGGAGGATAGACAAGTAGAAGAGGACATAGAATATAGTAGGCCACACAAAGGACGTAGAATCCTAAGGTTGGACCCCACTAACACAAATGAACTCATGGCTTCACCAATCTCCAAAAGGTAAAAACAAGACTTGAAACCCTAGCCAAGAAAAAAAGGAATACAAGCTTGAAATCCTTGTTGCATCACTCATTGCCTAACATACCTCATCAGCCTTCCATAGATCAAATTTTGAGGAATTTTGAGAATTTTGGAGTTTTTTTCATTTTTGGCAGTTTGTGCACCAGTCACACTGCCAAAAGTGCAACGCCCTAGGCATTGCGATTTTCCTAGAGGCTTCCAAATGAAAACTAGCCACCACCATTGGATTTAAAAGGCCAAATACAGTCAGGAAAACCACTTTTCTAAACTTTTTTGGGTCAACTAAGTAGTCAAAGGGTCAAAAAACACCCAAAAAATCATGTTTCTTCCCTGTTTTGGAGGCTGGCATTGCGTTTTGGACCAGTATTGGGAGAATCAACTTTGGAGGGTCAAAACTTGACCATTTTGGAAACTAAAGGTAGATCCAGAAACTAAACAAGAGAGGCTTTCCAATGCACTATCCTTGGATCAATTTGGAGACCAGGAACCCCCTCAAAAGTGGAGTTGAAGTTGGAGCTATGCTTAGGACAGTGGCGTTGCGCTTTTGACACAAATTTTCTGAGTTTCATCATTTTGTAAATTTTCTTAGTTTTGACAGTTTCACCTCAACACATCATGTTTCTACTAATGTAATTGATGGATGTAAATGTAATAATGACTATTTAAAGTTACCTAGGGTAAATACATTAGGTGAAAAAAATTTTGTGATGTAATGAATTAGTTTCCAAAAAGTGAGGGATGATTGAGTTTGACCACCCTACACTCTAGCTATTAGTTCAGATTTTGGTGGAAATTCTCCTCCTCTCATGGATTTGACCCCTGAGATTGGAAGGAGTATTTTTTAGGCCTATATATTGTACTTTTCAGTCTTTTCAAAGGCTGGACTCAATTGGATGTTGTTGTATTGATCAGAGACACTAGTGTAATCAGTATTTGGCAGAAATTTAATGAATGAGTTGTAGCTATTTTGATGGAATACCTGTGGTATGGAATTTTGACATAGTTTCTTCTTATGTTGCATATGTTTTAATGTTTTTTACTCTCATGTTTCATTTCACTTCTATGATATGTTTATTTTCAAGTTGATGAGTAGAATACATCTTACATGCTCTGTTTTAGGGAAATCTTCATAATTTGTCCATTTTCTTCAGTTTAGAAAGAATGCATGCTCGTCTTTCTCTTTCTAGCACCTCAACAGTCTGATCCATCTCACTCAAGAAGCTTAAAGTGTTTGAGTGTCTAACTACCTTGCTCCATCAAATGTCTGCAATCATACCCTTATTTGGCCCTCACTTAGTCTCTTTGAACTAATCCTCATCCAACAACCCAATTTCAAACAATTAAACCATTTTGTACATCATAACTAGCCTAAAACCCTAATTCATCTAGCCCTCTTGGCTGTGATTTTGTGGAGAGAGCCCTCTTTGGCTTGGTAGGGCTAGATACCAACTCAAAAGGTTGGTTTGTGGTTACCTTAGCTGGACTCTTCCTCAACGTTGTAGATCCAAAGGAGTGATAACACCACCTACAAGTAAGTAATCAACATAATACATCCAAAACCATTTAAAGCTATTAAAAATAATAAAAAGCAAGCTTGGAATAGTAATTCTACCTCTTTATGCTCAAAGGAGACCCTTAATGCAAAATCACAAGTAAATAGGATAAATATTGGTGAGAACTAGTGCAAATGGTGATAAAAAGGGGGTAATCATAGTACGAAAAAGACAACAAAATCTGACCCCAACATTCCCCCATGTTGAAACCATTGCATTTCCTCATGCAATTGCTACTCAAAATTGTTTATGGATCTCCTATCTCTCGGGTATTTTTGACAACTTGCATAATCCTTCAAACCTCCTCCCTTCTTCTTTTGATATGCCCTAGTCTTCACCACTTCTCCACATATAGATTTAGTACGCTCCCTCTTATGGGGTTTAAGGTCTTCATGCTCACTTTCTATATCTAGGTTTATTCTTGCCAATTTTGAAGTCAAACTCCTTGTTTTTCTAGGCTGAAAGGGCTTCATAGGAGTTTTCCCTTTTGTTTTCTTCCCTACAGTCTTCTTGACTAGTATAATGTCAACATCATCATCCTTGGGATTTTTAGTTTCCTCTCTAGCTTCCTCATCCTCCTAGATTTCCTGAGCTAAAAGGTCAAAACTTGAGGAGGTTATCTCTCGTTTCTTGTCTTCTTGCTACAATAGCTTGGCTTTTAGGTTTTTGTTTTGTTTCTCTATTTTTTCCATTTTCTTCAAACACCTTTTGGCATGTTTGAGCAAAAAATTGAAATGGGTCGCTAACTCTCTTATTTTATTCTTTTCTCTTAGTAATCTATCAACTAATGCCATTATTAAATCAAAGTCTAGCTCGATTTGTGAAATCTCTTGGTTTTATTTCTTATCTAATATTTCAGACTCTATTTCTCCACCCTTTTCCTTCTTTTGAGACGAACTATCCAAATACCAATGAAAAAATATCTTCATCCTGATTATTTTTCTCTAAGCCATCATCCTTTGAATCTGAATAAGGTAACCTAAGATAATTGGTTTCACAGGTTCATAAATTCCTCGCTTTGTTTCCTCCAAAGACATCACAAATTCTCCCGCATACATGACTTTTTCCTTTCCTTTAGGTTCCACCTTAGCAATTGGTCTAGAAAGACTTGTTGGTGCATCCAACTCCATCTCTAGCTCAACCTCTCTTTTCTTTTTAGTGTTGGTTTTTCTAGCAGATTATGTTCTCCTGTTTCTTTTAACCCTAGGAACTGCTCCTGTAGAAGAGGTTGCTTTCTTAGTTGACTCTTCCTTCCCAATGCTAATTTTATGACCCACATTTTGTTTCAACATTATCCCTTGAGCACGAGCAATTGTGCCTTAATCCACACATTGTATTCCTATAACCTTGATTTTTCCTTTGCTTCGAATATTTTCTAACTACATAAATATCTCTTATTTTGTTTCATCATTCTCTGAAGGTTTCTCTTCATCTCCTTTATGGACCCGAGCAGTGGATCTCTTTCGCTTAAATGACCTTTTCTATAAATAATCTTTAGTTATAGAATAATTTATCTCAAACCCTCCATAAGAAAGAAAATATTCTCAAGTCTGATTATTTTTCCTGAGTCTTTGTTCTACAAACAATCTAATAATCCATGGTGGAACAAAATAGTCTCTAGATTCTTAGCATTTGACTTGACATTTATAATTATCTTTTTAGGACTCATCCATACAAAGTAGGGGAAATTCATAGGTTGATTTTCATCAAAGAGAAGCAGTGTACACATATGATACAAGAAGTTTAATCAATACATGCCTTCACATGTAAGGTACTTCTATAAAACCACCAACAACTCAACCAATTTTTCTTCACCTAGCTCACATGAATTCCTTTTGTCTAATATGGATCCTTATGCTTTGATTTCAAGAATCGATTACAAAGGTTTTGATGCACTCGCTATCCCTTGAAATAACATTCTCCAATTCTTGGCAAGACCATAGCCTTAGAAACTATCTTTTATGAAACTTTTATCTTCATTCCCAACTCGTGACATTTTTCCATCGAAGCTCATAGTGAATTGCATGGCTACATAATAATTATACCCGTGAAATTTCATGAAGAACAGGGTCCACCCTACTTTCTCTATTTTTTCTTTGCAATCCTGATATTTAGGAATATTCTCCAAGACTTCAAAAGAGGAGGGCTCATGCCTATCTACCCCCATTGTGAAAATGTAAAGGAACAAGAAATTTGGAGTGCAAAGGAAGAAGCAATGAAATAGGATAATGCGAAGGAACATGAATTGGAAGTACAACAAAGTAATATAATTATAAACAGGGTAGTTGTATACAAGAGCTAATTTCCTAAGTAGTTTCAACTCATAAATACAAATAGTGAATTCATTTGAATCAAAAACATAATTAGAACAAATTACAATGCATATTGATGATTACAATAGGTCACACTAAAATGATATCTCACCATTTGTTTTAATAGGATGACCCATGGCATTATAATTAATAGCAAAAATCACTTCAATTCATCATTGCAAACTTCCACTGCAAGATAATGATGAAAACATGACACCTAAATGTGAATTGATAATGGACAGGGGTATATGAATGAAAGGTAGTATAGTACCAATAAACATAGTATTAGTTTAATGAGGTAAATGAAGTGTGAGGTGACATGAAAAAGCACACAACATATTAGAAAATTACACACCCTTACTTATTCTTGCGACCTTAATAGCCAAAAATGTTTTTAGAATGTACATACCTCATACTTACTGTAAGGAGTCACATGTTGATATTTGTATGTTTTTGTGAAATTGTAGGAATTGGAAATGAGTACCAGTGCAGGTATTGTAATTTTTTCACTTGCAATGTTGGAGAAAATGTTAATCCTAGAATGTTATGTTCCTTTAAAATCTAGAAAAAGATACACTCATAAAATCTTGGAGCTAATCTATTGAAGGGAGTTGAACAAAAATGAATAGAATAACAAACTGAAAATAAGATGGATTTGTCCCAACAACCACTCCCTCCATGCTTAAGTATTTGCATGTTCTTGTGAAAACAGGGCAAAGTACTAAAAAAATAATGGTTTTTAGTGCATGTAAAGCCATAAAAGGACTTGGAATTGAAAAAGATCAAGAATTCATCCTTCACCAAATCTATCCATGGATCATATTTACCAAGCTCATGAAAAAAATAAGGAGGGTTTATGAAATGGCTTCCATGGAAATACCACCAGAGGTTTGAGAAAAAATGTTCCCACATTATTAACTAAACCATTTTCCTGTGGATTTTTGTCAAGCCCAGATCAGTTAATGCTCACGAGTGTTTTCAGTTTTAATGGGTTTAAAAAACTTAAAGAATACTCAAACATTATCATATGGATTTTTCTCGAGCCCAAGATGGTTGATGCTCATCGTTGTTTTCAATTTTAGAGAGTCTGGAGAACTTAAAGTAGACTTTAGGAGGATTCCTTTCCATAAATAATATACCAAGATTGAATAAAGGGATAAACAGATACTTGGTAGGTGTCCTTCTCATAGTTTAATGATCATAAGAAGGAACAAAGTAAGCTAAAAAATCTATTTGCAACCTAAAATTAAAGGAAAAAGAAAGGGTCAAAGATAGGAATATTACCTTCCTTCTTACCATCTCCACACATTCCAATTAAGCATGTTCCTACTTTCTGAAAGAATGCAAAGGATCTAATGCCACCAACAATATGTTGATTATGTATAAAGATAGTCCCTTCTTATTACCAAACTAATGTTGTTGGATTATACAACATTTGACAAAATGTATTTATCCTACCCTACTTGAGAGTGAGAAAAATCTCTCATTAAGTGTGGGAATATTTCCAATGTAACCATGTGCATAACATAATGACAATTCTACTCATTTTCAGGCTCAAAAAATATACTTTAAGAAATACTAGAACAAGAAGAACCAAATGCTTCAACTGATATAGTGCCAGGAGTTGTTGAATGATGAAAGCATGATGTGTGTCGACGATTGTTTGGAATCAAGCTTCAATGCAATCCATGTATTCTTGGTCTTATGATTATTAGTAATAGTAGGCATATCCTCCTTTGTTATGTCATGCAAATATCCATTTCTTCCTTATTTCTCTCTAGAGTGCATGCTATATCTAGTCATGGACTTGTTGAGAACTCTTCAATATATGCTTCTAATGGCTCCTCATCAAATTTAATCCATGATTATTTAGTCTTCTTTGTGAATTCATAAAGGTGATTAAGGCAATATTTTGGATCTCCTTATAGACACGACTACTAGATCTTTTGTTCTTTTATTTCTTCAAAATATATAGATCTTCTTTTGATTTCTACTAAGATTTACTCTTCTTGAGAAGCAGAGACTCTAATTGCTGCTAGAATTTGGGCATGTTCTTGGAGTAGTATATTCTATCAAGTTGCCTAGAATTCTTTTCTTGCTAGGTAGTAGGTCATGTTAGCACCTGGATTAGAGTTTGTGGGTTCTTACAACACCCTGTAAATAAAATATTTTGATAGAAATAAACAAAATATGAAAAAAGGAAATAAATTCAAGGAGAGATTTGTTATACACTTGGAAGCTTTGAACAATCTAATATTCAGGTTGCCAAGTTCTTAACCCTTCACGCCTCCCCAATAATGATGAAACAATGTTGAGTGTAGTATTTGATGAATTAATATTCAACATATAATATGTCAATCCCAGGGTTTGTAAATTTTGAGGCACAACACAGTCTATGCCAGAACAAGAACTATAGGACATGCACTTAAATATCTATATATCAACCATCAATTTCAAGCTCTGTTATTGTTAATACAAACCTTAAAAGAATTACCCACAACAAGAAAGAAACCCTAACTAATTAGCCCTTGTGGTCTTTGGATTATGGCTCCTTCCGAGTTGACTAACCTAATGTATTGTTCAATTGTCCAGAGGAAAAAATAAGTCAAAGACCTATGTGGTTTTCACACTCCTAAGGAAAGAAGAAACATGAATTTCCTTTCCCTGGCTCCTTTTGGGCTAGCATGCCTAATGCTCTGCTCAATTTTCCAGAGGACAAAAGGAAATCATGGATCTGTGGAATCCACACACCTTAAAGCAACATAAGCAGATCTTCCTAACCCTATCTCCCTTTAGGCTGGCAAGTCTAGTACTTTTCTCACTTGTCTAGGGAAAAAAAGGGTTGAGAGCCTCATTGGGAAATATGGAAATGCAAGAGAATGAGGCGTTAAATGACTAGATGCAAACAATCATGTTAGGTTGCCTAATCTACACTAATTATGGAAATATTCAAAGCATAATTGGAATAGATAAATGAAACATTCAATCTTGGTCCCTCAAGGATGCAAAGACTAAGTTTTATGTGATCATTTTGATCAATTATATCAAATTATATTGGGTAAAATTACCTTTGTTTCAAATAATTAAATATGTGTATCAACCAAGCATTACTTAACCAAAGGCTAGAAAGAATGTAACCATTGCATATTGTTTTTCACAAGATGCCAGAGTATTATTATTGTAAATGAGAATGATCAACTACTATCCACGGACTCTAATAATAGCTTAAAGTTACACATATATATGTCAAATGGATACTCAAAGGAAACAACATTATGTACTTATGGGCTAAACTTATGTATTATAAATATGTAAATCTAGTTCAAAAAGAGATCAGATCATATATCAATAAGGCAATTGATATCATTTTCAAATCAATAAAGAGTCAATATATTATAGAATCATAGTGTTGATAGAGTAGATATATATCATCAAATGTGTATAAATTCATTCATATCCTGATCATTCTCATATAAAAGAAACATAGTGAAACTAGGAAACATTGGCCACTATATCAATGCATAGAGTTTGGATCTGCATGTCTATACCATGTATACACATTTATAAATCAAGATCCATAAGAAACCAATGTTTCATGAAATCCGTGATGCATACAAACATCTATTAAGAAATAAAACCATAATCCAGTATTGGAACAAAGTATCAATAGACTACACACACATCACAATCTAAGCTCACCAAGCCACAATCACGTCTACAATTGGAAGGGTAGCAAGATGGAATGTGGGCCCAGGCCAACCAACATGTTGCTTTATAAAATAATTTAACTCAAATCAGGAATCAACGCACAAGTGAAAGAACTCTAGCGTATAGTCTTTGCATTAAAACAAAATTTCCACAGTTACATTAACACAACTGTTAAAATTGGAAACTAGGGCCAAACTCCATGTGGGTCATCTTATTTATGGCAGCTGATAATTTTCTTGGATTCCTCTCGTCGAGAGGTGTAGGATTGATCTAACGATCATCTAATTCAGACATGTATTCATGGAGATATGAATTTATTTATATTTCTTGACAATTTGTCAAGTCGACCAACAAGTTAAATCGTGTGGCAAACCCCCAACTAAACCTCAACATTGCATATAAAAGAAGGATACATTGTGTCTCATTTCATCATCGCTCATCTCATCATCTTCTCTCTCCTAATATGATTGGGCAAGCGTAGGAGCAGCTAATCTCTCACATGTGCAAAGAAGAGGACGAATTTCTGTTTTAGGGCAAACGTTGACTGAGCTATAGGATTGTTGACCATTGACCAAGCTGTTGTTAGTGCATTGACCAGATCTTGACTACGGATTTTTGTTTTGGGGATACGTTGACTAGCGTTGACTGGTTAGGGCTGACCACAGGCTGTGACTTTCGTTGTCTGTTGTTTGACTGTTGACCGAGGGTTGTTTTGGGCTGCATATACTTGTTGTTGGAGGTCGAGTTCTCCTAGGATGTCTTAAGGTCATTAGTAAGTTGTTTGACCAGCTTTGACCTTGTTGATTTTAATTATGTTGTTGTTGTTGTAAATCACTAATTTGTGATATTGTATTATCTCTCTCTCTCTCTCTGCTGAATTATTGAATAATATAGAAGAAATTGATCAAAGGGTTTCCCCACATTGGGGTTTGTCCCTGGCTAGCCGCCACATCTTGTGTCTCTTGTCTTGTCTTGTCTTCTATCAATTGTGTTTATGTTCTATCAACATTTTACTTATATGTTAATGTGATTTCTATACTAATAATTCACATTGGGTTAATAAGAAGAATTGAAGTAAATTTCTCTAAGCATAGAACATACCATAATTCAACATGGTATCGAAGCTAAGGTGAAGACAAATCCAAAGCAAGAGCAAGAGAAATCACCAAAGACAGTGGGAAAAAGTCAAAAGGCTTCATTGGTTCCTTATCACACTTCCTCGTCTAAGACAAGCTTCGTGAGAATTCTAACTGTCACAGATGGAAGATGTCTCTTGATCTGACATTGGAAGAGCAGGAAGTGTTGGATTATGTGAGAGGCAGAATTACGAAGCCTCCATCAAAATGCACCAGCTACTACAAGTAACAAGTACATTAAGGGTGAAGTCAAAGCAAAGAAAATCATGCAGGACTCTATTGACAAGTGTCTAGTGGCCTACGTTTCCGAGTTGAACACCTCCAAGGAGATCTACGATAGACTGGTAAGCTTGTTTAAAGTTAGTGATGCAAATCAAGTTTTGTTCCTCAAAAATAAGTTGGATATTAAGAAGGGAAAAGACGACAATATTCAATCCTACTTATTAAAGATCACTGAGATAAAAAATGACCTCCTATCAATTGGAGAAGTCATTGTTTACAGGGAACTAACTATCACTACTCTTGGAGGGCTCCCATCCAAATGGTATGTATTTAGAACCACTCTTATCAACAATGATCGAATTCCGCGATTTGAGGAATTAATGTCAAGATGTATTCAAGAAGAGACAAGGATGGTGGAGCAAGAAATACCTTCAAGCAAAGGCAACCCCATTTCTTTCTCCTCTCAAGATAAAAGGAGAAATAATTATGGGTCTAAATTCAAAGGAAAGGCTGGATCGAAGGGTGGAAGAAAGGGAAGATGTTGCGCTCATAATATATTTCACCACTTCTGAGGCAGTGTCTAAATAGGAAGGACACATCTCATGACGATGATCAAAATCACTCCTAATGCAACTCTAACCACAATCAAAGGAATGGTAGGTTGAATGGAAAAGGAAAGTGGAATGACGGAAATCAAGGAAGTGGTCAACCCTCCAAGAAAGCAAGGAACTCTAGGTATGAACCAAATTTTATTAATAATAAGAAAGATGAATATTATATGATATCGACCTTCTCTACTACCTCTCCTCTGGACTTGTTGGGAAATTGGCTTATTGAGAGTGGTGCCTCAAGGCACTTCACTGGTTACAAGGAAGCTCTCTCTAATCTAATAGAGAAGGAGACAAACTTGGAGATTATTCTTGGAGACAATTCCACCTATCCCGTAAAGGGTGTAGGGAATGTTACTCTTCAATTAAATTAGGCTAACGCAATTCATTTGCAAGAAGTCCTATATGTACCTGATCTCAAGAAGAACCCGGTGTCCATTTCGGTAATGGAAGACAAACGCTACAAGGTGGCCTTAATCGATGGCAAGGTACGTGTGTGGAAAAATAATTTTAAAGATGCTTTCACTCTTGTTTTTCGAGTTGACTCTTTATATCAATTTGGAGGAAGTCCGTTAGGATTCATGTCTTGCAACACATCTCTTCAGTCTGACTTATGGCACCGAAGGTTTTACCACCTTCATTATAAGGATCTACCCGATGTGAGACAAATGGTGACAGGGATGCCCAAGTTCAAAATAGAGCATGAAGGTGTATGTTTGGGAAATTCTGAAGGAAAGCTCAAAATGGGACCATTCTCCCCAAGCCATAGTAAGACCTCCGACATTTTGCAGTTGGTTCAATATGACATATTTGGTATGATTCTCGTGAACTCTTTGGGAGGAAATTTATATTATCTCACTTTTACATATGACTATTCTTGCAAGACCTGGATATACTTCTTGAAAAAGAAGGATGAAGTGTTATCCTAGTTCTGTCACTTCAAATCCTTGATCGAGAATCAAACCGAGAAGAGGATTAGGATTTTAAGGACTGGTAATGGGACCAAGTATGAATCCAATATGTTCCACGACTTTTGCAAAGAGGTTGGCATTAAGAGGGAGACCACAACACCATACACTCCTAAGCAAAATGGTGTGGAAGAAAGGAAGAATTGTATGATTATGGAAGTTGTTTGTGCCATGCTCCATGATCAAAGGCTTCTGAAGTTTCTATGGGCCGAAGTTGTGAATATTTCTATATATGTTCAAAATAGATGTCCTCGTCAATCATTAGATTCCAAGTCTCCCGAAGATATGTTCACTGGTAAGAAACCTAATGTCTCCCATTTTAGAATTTTTGGAAGTCCTGTATATTTTCATGTGCTGAAAGAGAAAAGGAGCAAATTAGGTGCATCTGGAAAGAAGGGAATATTCATGGGCTATAGCGAAAATTATAAGGGCTATATAATTTATGTGATTGGTCAAAGGGAAGTTGAGATTAGTCATGATGTTACCTTTGACAAATATATGGCTCTTAGCAAGGTTGACAATCTTCCTATTCTAAGGAAAACTAAAGAAGCTAACATGAGGAAGTCGGATGAGAAGGAAGATGAGACGATGCCCGATGTTGAAGAACCTATGGATCCCATTGATCCCCTCTGCAAGAGCCTTCCTCTTCTAGGAAGAGGCCCTCATGGCTTAGGGGGACATGTGATGATGTTGAAGGACATATTTCCCCCAGAGGGACCTTCTGTGAAAGTAAGAAGCCAACCAGGTATCAAGGATACTTGACCATTATGAGCACCATCATTCAAAATGAGCCTTCATCGTTCGAAGAAGCCATGAAGCATCAAGTATGGAAGGATTCTATGAATGAGGAATATGATTCCATCATGAAGAATGATGTCTGGGATGTGGTCCCTAGACCCCAGTATAAAACAGTTGTCACCTCGAAGTGGCTTTACAAAATAAAGCATGGAGCTGATGGGAGTGTTGAAAAGTATAAGGCTCACTTTGTTGCTCAAGGATTCTCTCAAAAGCAAGGTGTAGATTATGACGATATATTTTCACCTATTTCCCAATACACCACCATCCTCTCGATCATCACCCTTGCTGCTTCGCATGGAACATACATCAAATGGATGTCACGACCATGTTCTTGCATGGTTCGATTAAAGATGAAGTGTTTGTGGAACAACCTGAGGGGTTTGAGATTCATAATCGGGAATCTCACGTATGCAGGTTGAAGAAAGCTCTCTATAGGTTGAAGCAAGCACCCCGAGCTTGGCATGAGAGGATCGATAGCTACTTGACAAAGTTGGGATTCGCTAGGAGTGAAGTCGATCCAAACCTTTACTTTAAGGTTGAGGATGATAAGCCTCTCATACTGGTGTTGTATATTGATGACCTCTTCCTAGCAAGTGTAGACCCTCTCATTCACAAATGTAAGAGGGAGTTGGCTTCCGAATTTGAGATGAAGGACCTAGGACTGATGCACTATTTCCTAGGGCTGGAAGTCTGGAAATATCCAAGAGAAATTTTCTTACCTCAAGGAAAATATGTGGTGAAGATATTGGAAAGATTCGGTATGGTGGACTGTAAGCCCGTGACTACCCCGATGGAGCTTAACTTCAAGAAGTTATGCGGTAGTGTTGTTGGACCTGCTTTGTGAAATGCTTATAAGTATCGTCAACTCATAGGAGCATTGATGTTCTTGGTGAACTCCCATCCGTATTTTTTTTTGCATTCAATACGTTGAGCCAATATATGGTTGAGCCTCATCACTCACATTGGATTGGTGTCAAGAATCTTCCAAGATATCTTCGGGGCACAATCACTCATGGATTGAGATACACTGTCGGAGATGTGAGGCTACATGGATATTTCGATGTTGATTGGGCAGGCAGTGTGGTGGAACGAAAGAGCACTTCTGGGTGTTGTTTTTCTTCGGGTTCTGCCTCGATATCCTGGATGAGCAGGAAGTAGAAGTCAGTGACTTTGAGCACCGGTAAGGCAGAGTACATTGCTGCGAGTATGACCTCGTGAGGTTGTCTGGTTGAGGAAGCTCTTCAGTGAGTTGTTTGGACATACGTTGGATACTACTATGATACTATGCGACAACTAGAGTGGGATTCGTTTATCAGAGAATCCTATATTTCATGATCGCTCCAAGCACATCGATATCAGGTACCACGTTATCCAGGATATGGTACAACAAGGAGCAATAAGGCTCCATCATATTGGGACATATGAGTAGGTCACTGACATTTTGATGAAGCCCCTGGGAAAGGTCAAATTCTTGACTTTTCGAGAACGACTAGGATTCATTGAGAGACCCTCTTATGAGGGTCCTATAACATTGAGCTCTCAGAGCTCCGGGGGGCTTGGCGTACTTCTTGGAGTGACGAGCGACCATAGGGTGACTCACCCTCCCCTAGTGATGCATTGTGTATAGGGTGAATGGTTTAGCCTTCCCCTGTGATACCCCGTGGTGACATGTAGGCAGGATGAGTGGTTCATCCTTATCCTATCGCGACATCCTACCCATGTAGTCTGGGATTCATGGGAAGTACCTCTCATCTGGCCAATGAGTAGGGAAATGAGGATAGGGACCATAGTAGTACTGATGGATGCATCGTGTATCTACCGTACTCCCTAAGCTAGGATGACATTGATCTGGGATCAATTAGAATTGACTTCGGGTCAGTAAGAGTGATATAAATCACTCTCTTTTGGAACTAATATGGGATCAGTAAAAGTGTTATGACACACTCTCTTCATTGGGACTGACTTCAGGTCAGTAATAATGCTATTGGGCACCCTCTTTTATCTAGGATTGGCTTCGAGTCAATAGAGAATGGTACGATACATTCTCGATCATTCTTCTTCTTCATAGTTTAGCCGAGCAATGCATTTAATGGCAGAGTTAGTACCAACAGACAGATGGATTAGTGGATGGAGTTCTCCTTAGTTGAGAGGGAGTGTTAAAATTGGAAACTAGGGCCAAACTCCATGTGGGTCATCTTATTTATGGCAACTGATATTTTTCTTGGATTCCACTCATTGAGAGGTGTAGGATTCATCTAATGATCATTTGATTCCAACATGTATTCATGGAGATATGAATTTATTTGTATTTCTTGACAATTTGTCAAGGTTGACCAGTAATTTAAATTGTGTGGCACACCCCCAGCTAAACCTCAACATTTCATATAAAAGAAGGAGACATTGTGTCTCATTTCATCGTGACTCATCTCATCATCTTCTCTCTCCTAATCTAATTGGCCAAGCGTAGGAGTATTTGATCTCTCACACGTGCAAAAAGAGGATGAATTTTTGTTTTAGGGCAAATGTTGACTACGTTGACCAAGTTGTGGGAGTGTTGACCGTTGACCGAGCTACTAGTTAGTGCGTTGACTAGATATTGACTATGGATTTATGTTTTGGGTGATACATTGACCAGCATTGACCAACATTGGCTGGTTAGGGATGACCGCAGGTTGTGACTTTTGTTGAATGTTGTTTGGCTATTGACCAAGGGTTGTTTTGGGCTACATATACTTGTTGTTGGAGGCTGAGTTCCCCTAGGATGTCTTAAGGTCATTAGTGAGTTGTTTGACCAAATTTGACCTTGCTGATTTGAATTATGTTTCTGTTGTTATAAATCATTGGTTTGTGATATTGTACTATCTCTTTCTCTCTCTGCTGAATTATTGAAGAATATAGAAGAAATTGATCAAAGGATTTCCCCACATTGGGGTTTGTCCCTGGCTAGCTGCTACATCTTCTGTCTCTTGTCTTGGCTTGTCTTTTGTCAATTTTATTTATGTTCTATCGTCATTTTACTTATATGTTAATGTGATTGCTATACTAAGAATTAACATTGGCTAATAAGAAGAATTAAAGTAAATTGCTCTAAGCATATAACATATGATAATTCAATAACAACTCAGTGGTCACCTCATGGGATCATCCTACAAGATAAAAGTATGGATAGATCCTCACCCTAAACTCATTTCTATACTTTCCTTATTCAACCCCCCCCCCCAGTGATCTCATAAGGATCATATTTAAAGATCTCATAATGTAAATTAGAGTTGAATTGTTACAAAGACTCAACAACTAGTTTGATAGACACATAAATATATGAATTATGCCCCAAAATGGAAAATTGGAAAATAATAATATGTTAAACATCCTTATCCTCATGACACAAAGTGAATGAGGACAATGATTTTCTTTCTAATATAGTGATCTCAAACTATCAACCAGCTCATGATGTTTGACCAATCTTGTTCCTCTTGAAAACTATTTGAAGGCTCAACTCATGACATAGCACACACACATAATGCCTTGAAAGGATCCATATTTAACTTAGCAATACCCACGAACTATCATACACCATTTGGAATCCATTCCATAAGTTTTAGGCTCCTAAAATAAGTCAATAACATATGCCTATAGATGTTGGTACCATGTGCTTGTGGTTGTTGATGCAGGTACCAGAATGGTTGATACCAGTACTGTTACATGTCTTCTTTAGTTCAGATTTCCACCTACGTGTAAGTAATCAACATAATACATCCAAAACCATTCAAAACTATCAAAAATCATCAAAAAATGCTTGGAATAGTAATGCTACCTCTTGGTGCTCAAAGGAGACCCGTAATGCAAAATCACAAGTAAATAGGATAGATACTAGCGAGAACTAGTGCAAATGGTGAGTGAAAATGGATAATTATAGTACACAAAAGACAAAAAAATCTGACTCCAATAGATATCCATACTTATATTAATTAGGTTTCCTTCACTGAAAGGGATTTTGGGCCTTCTAAAGTGTAAATGGCTTTGATACTTGGAAAGAAATGAGACTTAGACCTTGTTATGTTGTTGAGAAACTAACCTAGAATCATGTCTTAAACACTTATAAAGTATTTAGAAAAGGTTTAGATAATTTTTATGATGGGAAAACTTTACATTTTCCCCAAGTAAAAACTAGAAAAAGTTTGCAAATCACACAAAACACATTTTCATGTAATATGGTGCATATCTGATCCGGGTTTAAATAGGAATGCAACAAATTATAGAGATAACCATAAACACAGAGACGTAGCATAAATAATACTTCATTTCATTAATGTAAAATACTGAAATATACTTACAAACAGAAATGGAAATAAACCAGCTAGGGCGATGGTAGCTTATCTCTGAGAAGATATGTGGTGGCTACATGCCTCTGAACTGTGTTACAATGAGGCTCGAAGGCCTATTTATTGTTGAGAAATAATGGAAAACCCTAAACATCCAAAAACCTAACCCTCGAAGATGAAATGCCAAACTGTGGGCCCCGTTTGGGTAAATTGGTACATCAACTTCCCGGGGTCGTAACTTTGGCATATGATCTC
>APFE030518029.1:0-12590 GCA_000404065.3 Pinus taeda | reverse complement strand
TGCAACTCCTAGGGCTCCCCTCTTTACTTTTATCAACTCAGTAGTTCGTAACAAACTTGGAAGCGATGGTGCTATATGCACAAGTACTAGCTCTTGCCGCGGCTGTCACTTTATCAGCTAGCACAAGTCCGCTAGGAGCTTAATCCAACTTATAAGCTTCTAACTATGATGGATGAAAGCTAACTCAAAAGAGGCTAGTCTACTTGCAGAAAGAAGCTGAAAGCTGAAAGGAAATGCAAACCCTCGCAAACCCTAGTTTTACCGGCTAACCCTACTGGTGCAAGAAAAGAGATGAAAGTGGTGGAAATGGATGCCATTGACTTTTGGAAGGTAAAATTCATGTGACTAAGCTACTTCTAAAGAGAAATATGTAGAAAACATCTTTTTGTATTTTTGAGTAATTTCACAGAATTATTATGCATGTGCTTTAACTATTTTTGACTGTGCAGAGGTTGATTGCTGAAAGGAAATGCTTGCAGGAGGTTGGGAAGGTGAGAAGAGGGCCTAAGGGGTCCCTAGCACCCTTATAAAGAGTTTCACATTGATCGGATCTCAAGAAACCACTTTCGTGAGCTTGTATAGGAAGTCTGCAAGGGTTCTACAGGATGTTCCGAAAGGGAATTTTGGAGGGTTGATGGTGGAAGAAAGATGAAGAAGTGGGTATAGAGGTGAGATAAGGGTGTGAGGAGGTCTAGGACTTGGTGAATGAGGATGAGGAGTGGTTAAGGCGATTGGATTTGGTTCAAGGATGGAGGGAGCAAGGTTGCACAAAGATATGGGAATTAGGTCAAATTGGAAAAGGGTGGAGAATGAAGGGAAGGAATCTGGAATTAGGGGTTGGAGCAGGTGGTATGATGTAGGAAGGATAGACAAGGAGATACGATAGATTTTCTGCACAATATTTTCCACAACTGATCAAACAAAGACTAGGAAAACCAAAGATCTAGCTATTTTGACCTACTTTGACCTAAAAACCAGAAATCATAATGGACAGAAGTTTATTGGTAGAAAATCATGTAAGGTAACTATTATAACTAAGCAATAATGGATACAAGCATGCAATCACAAATGGTACCAACTTTTGCAACTAAGAATCTAACACTAGAAATTGCATGAAGAAGCAAAACAATGTTTTTGTGGTAGCAAGTATGCCTTGGTCTCAGCTCATGGTCCCAAGGAGGGAGAGATGAGATCAAGGATTGATTGGTGGGATTTTTTCAGGTCTTTTCCTTTAACATTCTATCAAATCAACCTGAAGCATGAAAAGCTATTACAATCATAAAAAATGACCTAAGTAACAAAGCAAGATTTTAATCTAAATAACATAAATTATTCTATAAATGTAGCAAAGACACATAAAAGTACACAAAGGAGGCACTGGGCACTTGGGTTGGGCCCAACCCCAAGAACTATAGTCTCCTAAGAGAGATTAGAGCTGGTGCAAATATGGATTCATCTTTATTGATAAAAAAATAATAGTTACATGCCAAAAACTGTGTACAAGAAAAGCTCGAAAATGTGCTAGAATGAAGAGCTAACCTACTGACTAAAATCTAACTAACATCTAACTAAAATATGACTAACCACTGACTACAAACTGACTAAATGAAATGAGGCCCTAAGCCTTCTTATTTATACAAATTGAGGACCCCAACAGTCCTCCTAAACTTTAGGAACTTGGCTGCCAAAACTTGCAGTTAACAACAACTTTACTAGCCCTTGCTCGGCTACCATTGTGATAATCGATGTGGTGGCCCTTGAACTTCGAAGTGCTGGTGGAGAATTTGAGGTAAGGGCTCATAAATGAAGGAGACACCTTCCTAGAAATCCTCTCCCTTGTTCTTCCACGAATTTGGCTGCCAAGTGCTCATTAAAACATTTGATTTTGTCTCAAAATTGACCAAAAACTACATAAAGCACACATTAGACTTTTTGGCATAATGACTAACCCAATTCACTCTATTAGCATAAATATAATAAAAAACATGAAATAAACTAATGAGAATGGTGGATTAAGTCGAATTAGGAGGCTAAATGAGCCCATATAATTACCCATTTCTCGGGCTCATTAGTTAATACTAAACACCAAAGGGGATTATCAACCAAAGGGAATGATAGTAAACCTCAGGGTTTAATATTATAAACCCAAGGTATATAAACCATAAGATGAATATTATAAACCCTAAAATAAACATGGTTGACCATCGTTAACAATGGTTGATTTTCATATTAAACCTAAGAGATTAATATTGTAAACCCTAAACTTAATATTAAACCGTAGGAATATAAACCCCATGACTAATATTATAAACCCAAGGAATTTATATTATAAGCCTAATGGATTATAAACCCAAAAGATTTATATTAAACCATTGGATTAATTATAAACCCTATGAATACTATTATACCCTAGGAATATGAACCCTTAGATTAATAAACCCAATGCACTAATAACTCCAAGGGATTAATACTAAAAACCCTAAAACCCAAAGGATTAATATTGTAAACCCAAGGCATATACACACTTAGATAAATATTATAAACCATAAAACAAACATGGTTGACCATGATTGATTTTCATATTGAGAGAATCTTTGTCACAATGTGACGTTGGACCATGGTTGAATATTAAACCCTATGAATATAAAACCTAAAATTAATAAACGCAAGGGATTGATATTGTAAACCGTAGGATGAATAATAAACCTACGAATACAAATACCATGATTAATATTATAAACCTAAGGAATTTGTTTTATAAACCCAAGGGATTTATGTTAAACCCAAGGATTAAAAATATAAACCTATCAATAATATTATGCCCTAGGGATATTAACCCCTAGATTAATAAACCCAAGGGATTGATATTATAAACCCTAGGGATTGATATTATTGATATTATGGTTGACCATTGTTGATTTTCATATTGAGACAATCATTTTCACAATGCGACGTTGGACGATGATTGACCATGATTCACCAACGTTGAGCATGGTTTCCGTTCATAGTGAGACAATCTTTGTCACAATGTGACTTTCGATCATGGTTGAAAGTGATTAATTTTGATATTAAGAGAATCTTTGTCATAATGCGACTTTGGACCATGGTTTCTTTTCATATTGAGACTCTTTGTCAAAATGTGTCATTGGACCGTGGTTGACATAATGTGATGTTGAACAATGAGACAATTTTTTTCATAATGTGACCATGGTTATTAATGACCATTAACCATGATTGAGAAAGGTTGACCATGGTTGATTTTCAAATTTGTGACAATCTTTCTCACAATGTGTTGTTGGACCATAGTTGACCATGGTTGATGATTGCCGACAATGGTTGATTTTTACATTGAGACAATCTCTGTGAAAATGTGACGTTAGATCATGGTTGATTTTCATATTAACCATGATTTACCATGATTGGCCATGCTTGACCATTATTGGTTTTCATATTGAGACAATATTTGTCACAATGTGATATCTAACCATGGTTGACCATGAATGAGCATGGTTAACGATGGTTGATGATGGTTGAGCATTGTTGATTTTCATATTGGGACAATCTTTGCCATAATGTGATGTTGGACCATCATTGACCATGATTATAAACCCAAGGAAATTATATTAAACCCTAAGAATATGAACCCTTAGCTTAATAAACCTAAGTAATTTATATTATAAACCCATTGGATTATATTATAAACCCAAAGAATGGTAATTGACAACCAAGAGATTTGCATGACATAACATAACATGAGTGAAACACCAAAATTTTTGTTGTTGGAAAATGTTTAAGTTTGATATCATGTCAAATTTAGGAATAGCTCAATACTTTGACGATTATGTTATTTTGTAAAAGATTTCAAATTAAGAAATAACTTAATACTTTGATTATTATATTATTTGCTAAAAGGTGGATATATACAAGGCTATATATATCCTACGTCTATGGTGGAAAAACAATGGTTAGATTAACCACCTCCTCTAAGCATCAAAAACCCCGATTCAGTTGTAAACCTCACTTGTGAGAGTTTGGGCTTTGTAACTGCACACTCACTAACACTATTTTTTGATGAAATTCCCCGCATGGTAATTTACCAACTTCCTATTGAACAATGTGAGAAAGTATTATCTAGGCTTGCTGCATTATTCCTTCAAAATAATCAAGATATTTGTAGTTTTTTAGTAATTTAGGTTAATGTTTTACAGGATCTTATCAATAATCATGGTCTATGGCTTCCACTCCTCGTTAACTGGAATGGTTATACTGTTGACTTCTTGGAATGTATGCAATTCTTCTAGTAGATTTTCCTTCAATTATGGTTCCACTTTGTTTGATCTATGTTTCCTCTTATTCAATTGACGTACCATATTTGCGAATGAGAGTTGGTCGCCATTTTTTTTATAGGTAAGTTCCTATAGTTTCTACTCAAATTCCTTTATCCCACAATACTCATTAGTTTTCAACATTCTAAGTAATCTTTTTTTTTTGAAAAAATATTTTTTGTATTCCTCCCCAAATTTGGTCCTGAATTTTTTCTCAATGCTCCTTGAGGATTTCTATTTCCGAGCTTAACAGGTTCCATGTATTTACTTTGTTTACTCTGTATTTACAGGTTTTGGGTGATGTCCATGTCAAATATGGCTAGTTGTAATCTACAACTACCAATTTTAGTTTCTTGTTGGTTCCTTAGGGTTCATATAGAATTTGTCTTGCAACCTCTTTATAATGTGAAACAATTGAGTCTTTGAATTGTTATTCATGCTAATATGAAACCACTTAGGGTCACTTTACATGTGGCTATCTAGAATGGTTATGGTTCTTTCAGAGTATGGCCTCCATCCTAGAACAAATATATGTCACTTTTCTCTTCCTTTATGAACCATGATTAGTTTATTTATTACTATTTTTTTTCTCGTCAATTAGCATGGAATTTATTTTATTTATATTGTATATACACTTAGTATAGTATTTTGTCTATGAGATAATCTTCATCTTGATAAAAATTCCATCAAAGCCTTTGTTTTGGTTAAAATTTTTACTTTCTCTCCCTAACATATTTTACTAAAACTATCTCTCCCATCTCTATGGTAATCAACATCCTCGGCTATGAAATTTCTTCCTTGGATCTATAAAATTTCTCATTGTTGGATGATATTCTTTGTATTGTTTAGACAATGTTCCCTTAATTTTGTAGATGTGGTTTTTTTTCATTTATACACAATGGTTACACCAGAATAATTTTTTATTTTTATTTTTATTTTTACAATGGCCTCTATGATTATATTCTATTAATAGTTCTTTTATGATAGTTGTGTTACATACATTCTTAATGGGTCTAGCATTTCCTTGAGTGTGACTTGTTCCTTGGGACCTGTTCAACTCTTCTATTCCTCTGTCAGTTCGAAAGTTAGGACTATTCTAGGCTATTGTTCATTAGTTTGCTTGGAACCCTACTTATCCAATTCATTCTTTAATAAATTATAGTCAATCATCTATATTCAGAACACACATATTTTCCACAATAAATATTTACATGCATGAGACCAAAAATAACTCATGAAAAAGACTAGGTTATATACTTATCTTGTCCAAAAGTATGATTCAGCCATAAAATACCAGGGATAAGAGTGCTCCACCCAAATCATGAGTATTATTTCTACACAACACGACTCCCCTCAAAGCAGTTTCTTTCGAGAAAAATCACTTGACACACACCTAATCATGTATGTCTAGGGCATCAAGACCTTTTTAGTCCAACCCAAAAACTCAGACTCGCAAGTCTGTCTTAAGGATGCTACTAGCTTAAGGATGCACCAACTAGAAACGTCGTGCCAAAATTGAACAACATCATGTTTTAGGTTCTAAAGCTTGAAGCTTCAACTCCTCCCTTAGCCCTCCTTCCACCGAGTACCTACATTTAGAATGATTTCTAGGTTTTTCGAACTTGTCTAACTTCAACAATGCAATAATCTTACATGCTTGTACCCTTTTTATTTACTATAATATAATGTATAATAACTTTAAAAAATATTATTATTCATTGTAAAACTTAATATTCCCACATGGGGGTGATGCACATAGTGCATGGGGCACCTCGTGGTCCATGATGACCAACAACTCACATCCAAGTTGAGGGTCACCCCCCTTTCTTTCTCACTTGACTTGACGTATGAGTAGGAGTAATGGTACGTGTGTGGAATTTAGTAGCACCTAGACTAGCATGGGAGATGTCGTTCTAAGGTCGAGGGTGGTTGAGGAGGACTTCATTCATGTTTTGTTTTGGCCTCATTTTATTTCATGGTTCTTTTCTCACCGGAGAAGGAAGAGACGTCACTTCCGTTGGGCACGGTGGTGCTCTTGGAAATGCGGTTCACCCCAAGTCTATTGGTTGTGTAAATTGGTAACTTTTTTGCTGCAAGGGTGTTTTTTGAGTGGTTTTTGACTCTGGTTCATGGTGGAATCTTGCTTCGGGAGATTCCTTCCAATTTGTGTATTGGTGTTCTGTAGTTATAGGTCTTTCTGTGGTTGGAGTGAATTGCATAAGCAACATTTCTCCTAGGAGGGGCGATGTTTCTATAAATGGCTTTTGTCTTGTGGCTTCTAGGCCTGTAATTGGGTTGTTTGGATTCTCCACGTGAAGATTTCTGTGTCTTTCAAGGGGAATAGAGCAAGAATCTTGGAGGTAGAAGTGATATTTTGCTATTGGTGTGGTTGGGGGGGAGGTCCTCAGAGAGTTGTATGCAATTATGTGTTTCTTTCGACCCTCCTGCATTTGAATTATTCAAATTTAAGTACCTCTCTGTGTTTGAGCCGAGGGTGGTGTGAGTGGTGGGGTGGCGCATCTCTTGAGTCTATGTAGTGATGTGTGGTTTCAGTTGGTGTGAGTCTTTAGCCTTATCTGGGAGGCTGTTCATTTCTACACTAGGTGCGGCTAGCCTAGTGGGTGTGGGTTGAGCGTGCCTCGTGGCTCTTCTACATTGCAGGTGAAGCTCCTAGTCCAAAGTCGATGCATCCAACCGTGAGAAATGGGCTAACAATTTTTAGGAAAAAAAAATATAATATACATAACATACTAAAATATAAATATTTTTTTTACTTTAATATTTTTAATTTAATAATAGCTGATACAAATTAATATTTACAATTTAACAAGATTTTGAATTATGAATATTGTGAGATGGAGATAAGGAGATAGGAAGGGATATAGTAACATAGTTGGAAAGCGAAGAGAGATAAGAGAGAGAGGTGTGAGAGAAAGGGAGAGATAGAAAATAAGAGAGAGGATGTGAGAAAGTGGAGAGGGAGGGAAAGAGAGACGGAGTTAGGGGGAACGAAAGGGAGGTAATAAGAAAGACATAGGGAGAGAAAGGTGGAGAGAGAGAGGGGAATTCATAAGGATGATGGAGAAAGAGGGAGAGAAGATAGAGAGAGAGAGAGAGAGAGAGAAGATAGCAAGAGGAAAGAGAGATAGAAGCAGGGAGAGGGAGAGAAGGGATAGATAGATATATAGATGGAAGGTGAATAGAGGGAAGAAGAGAGAGATGGAGAGAGGGAGATTTATAGATATGGAGTGAGAGAGTGCGTGTATTTGGAGTGTGAGATAGAGAGACAAAGGAGGAGAGATGGAGGGAGAAATAGATATAGATTTGGGGGGGTGCAGGGGCAGAAGGGAGAAGAAGATTTCTTGCACTAGATTCATTGTTTTCATGTAGATGGTGATTCTAATGCTATTTCATTTCTTTCACTAGAGGCATTGATTTTAGTGTAGATATTGATTTATATTTATATTTATTTCTTGAACGAGTCTATCCATATGCGAAAGTTATGCCACCTAGAAGTTGACCTTCCTGTTTTGACCATCATGGTTCAAAAGGATACCATGTCAGCCCCATTACTCATGGAAAAGGGGCTCGTTACATAATCATGATGGACAAGACTCTAGAAGGGTCAATTTTGTAACTTTAGTTAATAGTTGAACAAGTCAAACTTAACCACTAGTTGGTTGTTACGTTGTGTTATAACCAGGCCACTAGGTGGAAAGGGGGTTCCATTCTATTTGAGTGCATTTTGTTCCATAGATGAGCAATGTAGCTGAGAATGAAAAGAGGTTTTGTGTTCTATAGCTTACTATGGATTTTGCAGTTACTATAGTGGTTGGTGTTTTGTGTGGATCGCATTTTCCTTTCCATACAGACAATGCTTCCACTTTTTGACAACTTGTATGATGTCATAGAGCTCCTCACTATAGTTAGGGTCATTGAGAACCTCCCCATGAAATACTACATAATGGAAGCGTACAAGCCTTCCTCCATGGTTCAAGACTACTTCCATAACATATCCTCTCTCATCTAACTCCACTTCTAAGGGTTGTTGCAAGTTTGGTAGTATGATCTATAAAGTGCTCTGTTATAATATAAACCATCAATTGTCATGGTATTCCATTATATAGTTCGTCACAACAAATGATAAATTATACTGAAAATCTGAAATCTATAATATGAGGGTTAATTGCATACAAGCCTTCCTCCATGCTTTATGATTGCTTCCATAGCATACCCACTCTCATATATCTCCACCTCGAAGGGTTGCTGCAAGTTTAGTAGTATGATCCATAAAGTGCTATGTTATAATATGAACCATCAAGTGTCGTTGTATTCCATTATATAGTTCATCAAAAAAAATCTTATAAAATGTGGAAAATGGAGAACATGTAAAAATACGATCGCTCATAAACAATAATAACACCAAGATATGATTTGAGAAACCCTTATGGGACAAAATCTAGTTGGAAGGTGAGACTACTTTGCTCTCAATGGAAATGGATGCAAGTACAAATGAGTGAGATTTGTGGGTCATGGGCTACTACAAAACACAGACCCTATTTGTTTTCTCTTTGTGTATCCACTCAACTACTTTACTCATATATGGAACAAAATGCAGTCATATAGAATGGAACCATGTTTCCTCCTAGTGGCTCGATTATAACATAGTTGTGATCTTTGATAGGGGTGGCTTTGAAAGCATGTCAACTAACTTGTTTGTGTTTCTCTTTTTATACTTGATCACTAAATGAAATTTCCATAAAAATCCCATCCACTTGTAATGCTTGGTTTGTTGCAGCTTACTCTGGGGTTGTAGGTACTGTAGTGGCTGGTGAATTGCTCTCTCTTTTCCCATTAGATAATGCTTCCACTTTTTGACAACATGTACCAAGGCATAAAGCTCCTTGTCACAAGTAGGGTATTTTAGAAACACCCCATGAAATATTTCATAATGATAGCATACAAGCCTTCCTCCTTGCATCAGCACTACTCCCATATCATATCCACTCGCATTGGTCTCCACTTTGAAGGGTTGCTGCAAGTTCGATATTGCCATAACTAATACTTGACTAAGTTCTTGAACTCCTCAAATGCCCTTTGCTAACCCTTTTCCATTTGAAGCTCTTGCCACTCACTATTATGGCGTGGAGTGGTGTTTCTTTTGTTGAAAACGAGACTATGAATTTCATTAGGAGTGTTGCTCCAATGAAACTTTTGACCTAAGAAACATTGGTAGGCACCAAAAACTTCACAATGGCCTCCATCTTGGTAAGATCTATCTTCAATTCTGATCTACCAATCACATATATTAAAAACACCAAAAAATATTGTGCGTGCACACATTTCTTGAGCTTTACCAGTGGCTAGTACTTCTTCATTGCCTCTAGTAGTTGTATCAAATGTGAAATGTGCCCCTCTGATGTAGCACTATATACCAATATATCATCCAAATAAACAATAAAAAATGAATCTATAAAAGGGTGCAATATGTCATTCATTAATCTCACGAACATAGCTGGTGCATTGCATAGGCCAAACAACACAACTAACACTCATAAAAATATTCTTTGGTTTTGATGGCAACCTTCCAGCTATATTCTTTTCTGACTCAAACCTGGTGATACCCTAAATTCAAGTCCAACTTGGTGAAGTATTTTTCTTGCTACAACTGGTGCAACAAATCATCTATCCTTGGAAAGGGGTACTTATTCATGAGCGTAGTTTTGTTTAACTTCGTGTATTCAATACACATCCGCCAAGTCTCATCCTTCTTTGGCACAATTATTATGGGTGACCCACATGTTGAGGTACTTGGTCGAATGACACCTTGTTCCAACAACTGCTACAACTGTTTCTTCACCTTATTTGCTTCTGTAATGGACTGACTGTACAACCCAATGTCTGCAACAAAGAGTCTAATAATTGCTAGATCTTGTTCTCCACTTCCCTTTTGGGTGTAGCCCTTAGGCTTGTGGGACACACCCTTATATGCATGTAGCAACTCTTTCAATTTTTGTTTTTGTTCCTTAGTTCACCGTTCTATGTATGATTTGGCTCTCATTGACTCTTCTATATTTCTCTTAGATATAACAAAGCATACTTCTTGCTTGAATAGATCAATTTCTTAACCTAGTTGGAACTTACTAGTGCGATCTTTGACTTGCCCTTGTGGGCATTGATGATGAAGGATTTTTCATCCTTGATGAGATGATATTAGTTGGCTCTCTACATGTAGATCACATCAAACATGTACATAGAGGGACTCCCAAACACAACTCCATAAACATTTTGTGGAAATACATCCAACTCTACTTCATCAGTAAAATTAACACTAATAACAAATTTGATTCTACACTGTTTGTTTACCTTTATTTTTGCCTCTTTTTTGACCCTATTCCAATGGATATGGGCTAGGATGGTCATGAACCTCTAATCCATGTTTCTTGACTTGATCTGTTGCTATGAAATTCCCCTATGATCCTGAGTTGAGCAGAGCATCAATTTTTTTCTTCTTGACATGTATCTTCATATGGAAGAGTCCGATCATTCCCTTCTCTTCCTGTTATTGAAGGCTACTAATCTTCACCCCTTTCTGCACTAATGTACATACATTCTTCTTATCCATGTCTGAGCTGCTTTCCACCTGGTTGCTTGAATTAGTGGCCATGAGATATTTCTTCTTAACATCTTTGTTTTGGTTTTTCAGGTTGAGCTCTAGATATAATTTCCAACATTTCTCTTTTGTGTGACCAGCAATGTTACAATGGTTGCAATGTTGCTAGGATCGTTGCATTGGTGTTGTGTGGCCGGTAGCTTTTTGTCCTCTCCCTTTCTCCACTTCTTCCATTCTTTGGAAGCTTCTTGGTGTTCCTTGCGCTACCCATTTGATTGCCCTTTATGCCAACTGGGGTTTTCCCTTCTTGTTTTGACCACCATGATTTAAGAGGATGCCACATCAACCCCATTTCTCATGGAAAAGGGGCTAGTCACATGATCATAATGAAGAAGACTTTAGAAGGGTCAATATTGTAATTCTAGTCAAGAGTTGAAGGAGTCAAACTTAACCACTTGTTGGCTATTAGGTTATGTTATAATCGGGCCATTAGGAGGAGAAGAGGTTCCATTCTATTCGAGTGCATTTTGTTCCATAAATGAGTAGAGTCATTGAGAGTGGATAGAGAGAGAGGGCCACAAAGAAGGTTTGTGTTCTGTAGTAGTCCACAAGCGACTAGTTCACTCCTTTGTACATGCATCTATTCCCATTCAGATAATGGGAGAGCAGAGTAACCTCACCTTCCAACTTGGTTTTCTCCAACAAGGGTTTCTAAGATCATATCTTTGTGTTATTATGGTTTATGACTGATAGTATTTTTATTTGTTCTCTATTTTCAACATTTTATATATTGCATGCTTAAGAAAAAAAATAATAACTTAATAAATCGAAGAGTCTAATGAAAAATTAACTCTCATAGTATATATTTCGGATTTTCAGTATAATTTTATCATACTTGTTGTGGTGAATTGTCTAGTGGAATATCCATGGTAGTTTACGAATCAACATCGCTGATTTGTTGTTCTTCTTGTTGTATTTTATCGTCCTAAATGGAAAAATACAAGGAAACCACTACTTTGCATATGGCTTAAGTTTTGCAACCATCAGTTCATGATTATCCAAGCATGAGTCACTTTCATTCCTTTTATCATTGGAAGTTTGATAAAGATGCAAGGTTTTCATCATCATGTTCTTCTACAAGAGCAAGAAGTTGTTGCAATCTTTTTGCAGCCTCCATGAGTTTTTGTACTCTTCGGGCGACCAAGAAAGTTTGCCCTAAATTTGTTGGTTTTTGACTTCAAAAGAGGGTACAAAACACTGGATCAAAAGCAAAGGCATAATCCACGTAATGTTTTTTGGTTAGAAAGTAGGGGGTTCTTATCATATGTATTGATGAATCTAACATGAAACTTAGTTTCATCTTTAGAAAGTTCTAATCTTAATCACAATCTTTCTGCAATGGGGTTGCCCATGGATGTTGTTAGGTGGTGATCCATGCTTGTGTTCTAGAATAGACTTTGAGATTCACTAAAGACCAAAATAATGCATTGTGTATGATCAAATCATGAGAATTTCCTCTTATTAGCTAATATGGTTTGATCCTCATCCTACATCAGATGGAGTCACTAGATGAGTAAAAATGAAATATAGCAACAATTAAAAGAAAGATCAAATGATGTCATAAGAATAATTGAATATTAATGATGATTCCT